>CM049798.1:35000108-35170117 GCA_027422405.1 Ptychobarbus kaznakovi
ATCCACTTCCTCAGGCAGGGGGATGGAAGTAGACCTGGGAGGCAGCTCCAGTTCCCACAGGAGATATGCAGCACCACCTTAAGACCAGACATGGTGCTGTTGTCTGTAGCTGAGAAGTCATTGATACTGATCAAGCTGACAGTGCCAAGGGACTGGAAGCTGCCTACGAGAGAAAGAAGGCGAAGTATGCAGATCTGGTCGCGGAGTGCAGAGAAAGTGGATGGAGTGTGAAGCTGTACCCAGTGGAGGTAGGAGCCAGAGGCTTTGTGGGCAGATTAACATCATGCCTGCTCAAGGACCTGGGACTACAGGGAGCCACATTGAGCAGATCCACCAAAGAGCTCTCTGAGGAAGCGGAGAAAGCAAGCCATTGGCTCTGGCTGAAATGACGAGACAAGGCTTGGGGAGTAACACCTAATTAGGTACAACCAGCAGAACCACATGGTATGGGGTCAGGTTTACGCCTGCCTCAGGGAAGAGGACGCCCCTGATATGCATAGTCCACCACTCAGTGTTGGGGAGTTACTAGTTACATGTAAGGAATTACGTAATTTAATTACAAAATTTAAAGTAATTGTAATTAGTTACAGTTACTAAAGAAAAGATGTGTAATTAAATTACAGTTACTTATGAAAATGTTAAGGATTCCAAAGAGGGTTACATCTGATTTTTTCACACACACTCCCACATACAGATTTTATTTATTTATTTCATAAATTGCAGTGACTGCTATAAAATATGAAATACAATGTTTCAGAAGTCTATAACATGCTTACCCAATAAGTCTTACATTTCCTATATGGGTTTATGTATATGTTTTTTTTAAGATAAACAGTTTTTTTCTAAGGCATCATTAGATTCAGTGTTTCCTGTCATAGCTATTAAAAAATTTATTGTTATGATTTTAAATCTGTATGAACCTCATAATGCTTTTGAAGTAAGTTGATTTTGAGGTGGCTGTGCTTCAAAGAGGACATCAGATGCCCATTTTCCACCAAGTGGTTTGATTCTTTAGGGTAATCTTGAAATGGTCTCGGGGGTGTGTTAAAAGAACACAGCAAACTCGTTTCGGTTGCTTATCTCTTTACATGTTAATGAGCTCTGTCACCCCGCCACTCTCTTCTGTGGAAGAGCAAAGGCGATTTGCAGAACTAATATAATAAAAATAGTCAAGTGTCAAACTTACTTCTTATGGATGTGTGTAGCTGGATCCCGAACAATGGTTGCTTATCCTCCTTTAGTTTGAACTTTTAACAAAACTTGCCTGTGAATTATCGCTCATTAGAAAGCAGTTGAGTAAATGATTTACGAGCAAAATAATCTAATTTGTGAAAAAGTGAAGTGATGTTGGCCAAGTATGGTGGACCCTACTCAGAATTTGTGCTAGCATTTATCCATCAAGTGCACAAACACAGAAAAAAACTGTTGGCCGACCAAATCACACACACAGAGCAGCGTTACCCGGACTATTCATTGTAATTCTTGGTGATTTTAACAAAGCTAATCTCACACGCGAACTGCCTAAATACAGACAGCACATCACATGCCCCACCAGAGACAGCAATATACTGGACCATTGTTACACTGTTTTAAAGGATGCATACCCACTCTGTCCCCGTGCAGCGCTGGGACTCTCCGATCACTGTTTGGTTCACCTTCTACCAGCCTATAGGCAGAAACTTAAATCTTCTAAGCCTATCTTAAGAACTGTAAAGAGATGGACTGGTGAAGCAGAGCAGGATCTACAAGCCTGCTTCGAACTTACTGATTGGAGTGTTTTTGAGGCTGCAGCTACTGATTTGGATGAACTCACTGACACCGTGACATCCTATATTAGTTTCTGTGAGGACATGTGTGTACCTACCAGGGACTTATTTAACATTTAACAACGACAAACCTTGGTTCAGTACAAAACTCAAACAGCTTCGCCTGGCCAAAGAGGACGCCTACAGGAGTGGGGAAAAAGCCTTGTACAAACAGGCCAAATACACACTGAATAGGGAGATAAGAGTGGCAAAGAAGAACTACGCTGGAAAGCTAAAAAAACAGCTTTCAAGCAACGACCCTACATCAGTGTGGAAAGGCCTGAAAGCCATCACCAGCTACAGACCCTCCCCCAGCACTGAGGCCAATCAACAACTGACTGAAGACCTGAACAGTTTTTACTGTAGGTTTCAAAACAAAAGCTGGTCTGTCTTACACCCCACACCCACTCTGACCATCACAAACACAGCCATCAACACCCTCACTCCCCTCCTCCCCCTCCTCCCCCTACTGTTTCTCAGCCTGTAATCAAGATCTGCGAAGAAGATGTAAGCAAAGTCTTCAGGAGACAGAAGATAAGGAAAGCCAAAGGCCCAGACGGTGTCTCTCCAGCCTGCCTCAAAGCCTGTGCTGTTCAGCTATCATCCATCTTCACATGATCTTCAATAGATCACTGGAGCTGTGTGAAGTCCCCTCCTGCTTCAAACGCTCCACCATCATCCCTGTACCCAAGAAACCAAAAATCACAGGACTTAATGACTACAGACCTGTTGCTTTAAAGTCTGTGGTGATGAAGTCATTTGAGAGGCTCGTGTTGGCTCACCTGAAGGACATTACTGGACCCTTCCTGGACCCCCTGCAGTTTGCTTACCGAGCAATCAGGTCTGTGGATGATGCAGTCAACATGGGATTGCACTACATCCTCCAACATCTAGACAAACCAGGGACTTATGCAAGGATCCTGTTTGTGGACTTCAGCTCCGCTTTCAACACCATCATCCCGGACACCCTTCAGAATAAACTGACACGCTCTCGTTCCCACCTCCATCTGTCAGTGGATCACAGCTTCCTGACAGACAGGCAGCAGCTAGTGAGGCTGGGAAAATTCTCATCCAACACCTGCACCATCAGCACTGGAGCTCCTCAGGGTTGTGTTTCTCCCCACTGCTCTTCTCCCTCTACACCAATGACTGCACCTCTAAAGACCCCTCTGTCAAGCTCCTGAAGTTTGCAGACGACACCACACTGATCGGCCTCATTCAGGACGGTGACGAGTCTGCTTACAGACAGGAGGTTAAGGAGCTGGCTGTCTGGTGCAGTCTAAACAACCTGGAGCTCAACACGCTTAAAATGTGGAGATGATCGTGGACTTCAGGAGAAACCCCAGCTCTCCCCACTCACTATCATGAACAACTCTGTGAATGCAGTGGAGTCATTCAGGTTCTGGGAACCACCATCTCTCAGGACCTGAAGTGGGACACTCACATCGTCTCCATCGTGAAAAAGGCTCAGCAGAGAATGTACTTTCTTCGTCAACTGAAAAAGTTCAACCTGCCACAGGCGCACATGACACATTTACTCTGCTGTTATTGAGTCGGTTCTGTGCTCTTCTATAACTGTATGGTTTGGGTCAGCCAGCAAATCAGATATAAGAAGACTGCAGCGGACTGTTAGGACAGCAGAAGGATCATTGGTGTGCACCTGCCCAGCCTTCAGGATTTGTACTACTCCAGAGTGAAGAAACGGGCAGGTAACATCATCACAGACCCCTCTCACCCTGGACACGACCTGTTTGAGCTTCTCCCTTCAGGCAGACGCTACAGATCTCTGTTACTAGAACATCTAGTCATAAAAAACATTTTTTACCCTATGCCATCTCCAGCCTAAACAACTAACACAGGAATTATTACCTGTGTTCTGTAATTCTCTAACCCTAATTCTTGCTGTAATTCATCCCCATCTCTAATTATTTGCTCTCTCTAGTACTATGTAAATATGTATGCATAATTTTCTATACAGCTGTATATATAGAGTAAATAAGGCACAAATCTGTACATAAATCTTCTGTTCCAGATTCAGACACATTATTATTATTATTATTGTTAAGGCTTATTTAAATGTTCTGTTCTCATGCCAGATATGTATGTTTATATGTATGTGTATGTATGTATGTATGCGTGTATGTACCAAGAGCTTCTTAAAAACCACAACAAATTCCTGTGTGTTTGCACACACTTGGCGAATAAAGCTGATTCTGATTCTGATTCTGATCTTAATTCAAGTGTGAAGGATTGGGAAAGTCTGACAGTAGTCAATGTTGAGCACTACTGTAAGGTTAACCCTGCCTGGTTTACATGTTTAAAATGATTGAACGTTGAAAACTTATAAATTTAGAAAAGTAATCAAAAAAGTAATCAAATGTAATCAGTTACTTTACTTTTATAAAGTAATTGAAAAGTTACACTACTTATTACATTTTAAGTAGGGTAACTTGTAATCTGTAATATTACTTTTCAAAGTAACCTTCCCAACACTGTCCACCACAGGCCCCGTAGGAGGTGCGACAGGCCTAAGGTCCAGCAGAAAGACCACCTCACTGTAATGAATAATGTATATGTTTGTAAAATTGTACAGCTTTTTAAATATCTGAAAGTACACTCTTAACATCAGTCAGTCAAGCATTATAATATGACATTATAATTAGAATTAAAACTTTTTAGGCCAACATGTATAAATGAATTTGGGACTGGTGGTGGTGCTTTTTTGGTTATTCTGTGTTTCTGTTAAAACAATGGGAAAAAAATAACAACATAAGAAGATAATAATAATTCTGATAAAAAGAACAGCATAAAATGCACTAAGGATTAACGAGCTACTGGATTCATGAATATTAATCAGGTTGTTTGCGTTCACTGGTCTCGAACTGATTTGCTTAAATCAAAACGGATGATAATAGGTGAGCACCAGCCAATGAGATTGCCGTTTGCGCATTAGTTCCGCCCACTACCGGAAAACCCGGCAGTTCTTAAAAACTGAAAAAAATCCAAAGGAACTCCGTTATTTTGACAGGAAAATACAACAAATAATATCGTTTACATGTAGCGCATCAATTCTACATGTAAGACTCTCTCTCGCTCTCTCTGCTCTCACCAAAGCGACGGCGAGTCGTGCGCCTAGAGTTCAATGTACGTCAAACACAGTTCATCCATTGAGATGAACTGAAAAACAACACAGATCGCTTGACGGAGAGCGAAACTCTGAAGCGCTCAGTCAGTGTTCCGCGAGTGAATATATCTGTGCTAAACTTATACTTAGCCTCCAACTCGCACACTGGCGAATACAATCTGAGAATTGATTAGCCATTAATATTAAACATCATTTAGTCGCCCAGAGTGAAATTTAGTCGCATATGCGAGTGATTTACTCGCAATGTAGAGGGTTGTTATGAGAACTTTCTTTCTTTCTTTCTTTAATAATAATGATAATAATGAAAACTGTCCCTGGCTGTGGCCTGTTTTATAACACGCTTTTCCCCCTTCTCTATTATTCAACATCAAATTTATTTTTTTTTGTTTTGCTTGCCACAGTTGCTTTTTGACCTGCATAGGGAACTCAAGATATTTTGTATTATTGTACAAGTATAATGGAATTACAATTAAACTGCTCAGTTGTGGGTGATATGACCAGTTTTAAACTCCATAGTTTATATGCATCATATAACCGTGGTAGTGATACACATGCATTTGTTCATCATCACACCAAATTGTTATACATTTTACGAAACCTTACAGATTTCCATATCACCGCACACTGAATTAACTCCAACTTGCTTAATGGAAATATATACAGCTTCATCTGCATACAATCAGTATACTCACATAAAGCAATATATACGATGTAACAAATCGTCGCTGCTTAACTGTTTATATCCTCACCAATGTAAACATTATATCACCCATCTCTCAACTGCCAAATGTGGACATTTAGTCATTAAGGTATAACATTAACTTTATGAATTTCTGTAAAACTGCTTTGATACAATGTGTATTGTGAAAAGCACTATACACATAAAACAGATATGACAACACCCACACATATTAAAAATGTGTTCTATTTTTAATAACTGAATACATTAAATTAGGCTGTAATAGCCTGCCATAGACAGTATCATACATACAAACACAGCATTAGTTGTTACACAACTACATAATTGCTGAAATTATGCAAGTACACATTTAATCTCCTTCCCCACAGGACTGAAATACATTTTCATAAATCCAGAAGGATAGATTCGTATTGCGTCTCCTCTGCAATACATTTCTGTTTTACTGAGTCCAAACACACTTATGTTCTAACTGCTCCGTGCAGTTAGTAGGGCTTCCCTCCAAGGGCTGTGATGATCTGCTCTCGCTCCTCAGCGGTTGGCATATCAGGCTTTACTCCATCACGCCTACGCTGCAGCATCACACCATGCTGAGAATGTGAAATACACATTACAAGACAGCATTTTAGAGCAGTATTACAGAAAATCTTAACATCAACGAGCCCCTAGTGACTGTGGTAAGGGGAAACATGGAGATGAACCAAACTCAGCTATGAGGAGCCCATACTCTTCAAAATAACAAGAGTTTGGTAGATATCGGTTTGATTTACAGAGTATACTGTGGTCTTTCACTTTTGGTAAAGTGGATAAAAATATGATATCATGTCCTGCTCAGGGACATATACAATTGTGTTATATTATTATTTTTTAATCCAATAATAATGCTCTCAAGTAGCAAATCTTGGTCAATAGCAATAAGTCAGGGTTTGGTTGATCGGTCCCTGCTGGTAAATGCCATAACATCAGGCAGAAAAAGAACATGGTCACCATTGATAAGGGGGAGTAAAGACATACTGTAACAATTTAGCTTTAAATCTACAAGACTTCAAATTTCTAAAGACATTAGTTAGTTAAGTCATGTTAGTTAACCATGGCTCTTAATTTGTAAAAGCCAAATTAAAACATTTAATTTAGTAAGTTTGTTTACTTAACAACAAAACTATAAGATTATTTTTTTTCAATGCAATGCAGATTATTCAATTGAAAGGATTAAAAGCCCTTTAAAATGTACGTAAAGTGTGCACCTAACAATAGGAAAATACAAGTATTGGATTGGGACTAGGTCTCAGCAGGATGGGGGTAGTCCTTGACGGTATGACCAAAATCATTATATATTTTTCTTATCGCTCAATATGAAAACTCTGCTCTTGTGGTTGACTTCGTTGCGGCGTCCAAAATTGCTCAATTGTTCACCAGTTCTGTTATCCTTATGTGTAGCGGCACTATATAAAGTGCATTAACTGTTTTGTATTGCAAACAATAAAATAAGTGTTTTTTTAATTCATTGTCATTATTTATTATTGTTACTATTGCCTTCTGTGAGACTTATAACTACAAACTCAGCCAAAAAAAAAAACACAATTGACTCTTCCATGTAATTTTGGAAGAACTTTAACCTCTGATCAGGCGAGTAGCCGAGTACTTCATGGTTTAGGCTAGATTTGACTATCCTTACCTAGACGTGTATGCAGAAATCTATTGTAAACCCAGGGATTCACAAACATAAACCATTTTATCCCTAGAATAATCTTACATTTAGACGGTCCTATGCAAGGCAAATTTTTGTATACACTATATATTTTTCAAAATAGGAAATTTCTCTACGTAATATGGTTATGACATATCAGATTAGTAAAGGAGTATTTTTTTATTTTTTCTCCAGTGTCTCTGTATACTTACCCAGTACTTTCTGCAGTTTTTATACCTCATGAAGTATGCAGAACACATGCTCTTATCATAGTTGTATGCATCCAAACATTTTTGAGAACCATCACTCTCCTATGCCAATGCAAACACAGAGGAAATAAAGTTTTTTAAAACACAGTTCTCATTTTACAACATGTCATGATATAACAGGCCATGTAGTTAATTAAAATGAAACGCATTACAATACTACAATTGCTACCTCTTCACTTATGTGGCACAGAGCGCAAAATTTCACATCAATTTGAAATATATCTATACAAAAAACATATAGATTACATTAAATTTAACATGTTATTTAGCCACACACTCCATTGACTGACCTCAATGCATGGGTTGATATCCACATTCCGAACTTTGCATGCACTTGATTTGCCAGCCATTCTTCAACTGCATCTGTGTCACAGCTGGAATGTCAGAGAACTTCAGTTACATAAGAAATCACAGATGGCATTTCTTGTTTTTCCTTATGAGTACATGACAGATCTGTAAAACATTTACTTAACTACTGGGATGTGCGAGTCACAATGATAATTAAACCATTTTAATTAAACATAGTTTTGACAATTGTGGAGAGAAAAGGATCAATACTAGATTATTTTTTTTAATAAACATAAAAAGTAATGTCACGGTTTTAAATAAATCATGATTGTCCAATCCTGCTCCGGGAGGGCCAGCGTCCTGCCAAGTATAACCCCAACACACTAGCCTGGAAGTTCCTAGTCGCCCCTATACCTTTATTCACTATTTCCTTCATTAGTCCACTAATATAGTCCATTTGAAAGAGTGAACGAAAACACAAGGGAGCGAATTCAGACACAGAGTTTGCCGGAAGGGCTGCTACTTTTGCCTAATTTGTGCTTGCTGTTTAATAACAATTTTAATCTTAGCAAACTGGTAGCTCCACTAGTAATGAAGATTTATCTTGAACTCCGTCGTGAAAACTAGGATGTATAAAACTTAATTAAACTATAAAATTATATGACATTACGCTGTACCCACATTGGACAAGCAGGTTGGAAAATGGATGGAAGGATAATTCAGCTGCAGGCGCCATCTTCTGACGAGATGTGGGAACTCGTTCAGCACGACCCTCACAGTGCATTATGGGTGTTATGGTTAACATTGTTTGTACACTCATCATTGTGGTCCATTGTGGGATTGATTGAGTGCACTTGATAATGTCCACTATGGTTTCAGACCCCACTACACATTGCGGTCTCCTCAAATAGTGCTCTATTTAAGAGTATAGGGGTGATTTCGGACACAGACTAGTAATCCTGAACACCTTGATGATCTGGTTCAGGGGTGTTTAATTAGGGTTGGAGCTAACCTCAGCAGTACAGTGGGCCTTCAGGAACAGGTTTGGACTGCCCCGAAATAAATTAAATCATAATCAATGTTGTGCAATACCATTTGAGACCGCACAGAGGACAAACGCGCGTTTGATCTGCAGATTATCACATGAAACAAAACAATATCCAATCTAGGGCTGCAACTAACGATTATTTTGATAATCGATTAGTTGGCCGGTTATTCTTTTGATTAATTGGATTAAAAAATATATATTTATTGACAAAAAACACACTACTCCACATTCTGTCCAATGTCTTTCAAGCAAACATGCCTTACAGTACTTAATTTATTAGACCACCTATCATAATAAAGAGAAAACAAATATTTTAGGAATATGTCAAAAATGTGTTTAAATCTAAAAATTGTATTGTCATTTATTGGGCAAATAAACAAACATCCAAATAGTATTAATTCACACAATAACAAAAATGGCCTCCTATGCCTTGCAACAGCTTTCATTCTTGATGTACTTTTTGACTGTAATTGGGTATCTGAAAAAAATCCACCATGAAGTGCTCTGCCTTTCTTTCATAGATAACAGCAATAATTATATTATATTATAGCATTAGAAATAGCCTACTACTGTTACTAAAAAGCTTTCGCATATTGGAGTTTCGCATAACCAATACAGAAAGCTAAAAAAATGACTTTGGTAATCACCAATGCTGTTAGTTTAGAGCAGCAGTGGCACAAACCTTACATAATTTGTTAAAAACCTTACATAAATGTGTTTTAATAAATTTGTTAAGCACTGTAATAGTGAATATAGTTTACATCTCTATTAAAAATGTAAATAATAATAAGGATAATAAAGACGAATAAAAACACAAACTCAGAGTTAACTAACAGGTAAGAGTAATTTTCTGCAGGAACACGCGTTGACTTTGATCACAGTCACTTCTTTATCCAGTAATAAGGCGGCTATGAAGCGTCTGATATTTATATTCAGAATTTCACACTGTTATCCCTTAACAGTTCCTACTCTCATAAAATACTCACACGGTATGTTGACTTTTAAGCCTTAATTAAAATTTTCAACAACCGATATTTCAGCACAATGGATATTTTTGCGCTGAATAGTCTTTTAATTGTCTCCCTCTGTGTTTCATCTGTCTGACGTGCGTGCACGCGCCCACCCTGCGCTCATTCAGTATTTTAAACTTAACACAGGCTGTCAGGATGGACCTTTATGCAAAAATGGAAATGTTCGCGTGAATCTGTGACATTTATATATAAGGATATGCCATAAACTGAACATTTTTGCACTGAGGATGCACACGAATTTGTCAAAGAGCCTGACAGGGCAAGCCATTACGCTAATGCATAAAATAAAGAATTATCATGTTTTGGGCAGCTTGGATCACGTAGCCTAGTTCTCCCGCAGCATCTCATTCGGTTTCCTCCACTATTTTTAGATGCAGTTTTTCCATATAAATGCGTTATTCAGTACTGTAATTTGACGCAACCGGCTGAAGTTGGACATGCACTGTGGGCAGACCCGACTAATCGATAATGAGAATCGTTGTCGATGATTTTCATTATCGATAATAATCGATTAGTTGTTGCAGCCCTAATCCAATCAGAAAGCGGGCTGACAAGGATGGAGGCATAACAAACAGGCTGTATCCAAAATCGCCCCCTATACCCTCAAATAGTTCAAGATAAATCCTTTAATCTTACTACTGGAGCTGCCCATTTCAAATGATTATTAAACAGCAAGCAAACTATGCAAAAGTGACAGTCCTTCTGGTGCACTCAGTGTCCGAATTCCCTCACTTGTTTTCATTCACTCCTTCAAGTGAACTCTATGAGTGGACTAATGTAGGGAATAGTGAATGAGGGTATAGGGGGCGATTTCGGATACAGCCGCAGTCATGGCGCAGCACAAAAGGATTTGGACACTATCATTGCAGGAGGGTGTGATTTAGTTGTCGTTGGTTTTTTCTCTCAAATGTAATTTATATATTTCCCTGGCTTAATGTTTTGATCTTGTTGGTTATTTTTCAAGATATTTGTATATTTTTTATATCAAAGCTATATCTAGTTTTGTTGCTATAATCTGTTTTGAGCTGTAACAGTTTATTTTTTGTTTATGATCAATAAAAAAAAGACACTATCATCACAATTTCTTCCTGCCATTATCAAAGACTGGGACTTTGCCATTACTTTAAAGCCTTAAAACTATTCTTTGAATATTTTGTAATTATTTATACTCGTTTACGAAAATGTAATTTTATTTTTTTTACTTTTATTGTTTATTATTGTATTTGATGTAATGTATATGTTATTGCCCTTGTGTGTTCTTTGTTAAAAAATTGCAATTAAAAAATCTTGTTTGTTCTCAAGTCTCGAGAGATTCTGCGAGGTTTCCCGTGTTCACACTCTGGTTGAAAATCTGTTGGTGTGTGGTGTGCTGTCTTGGTCACATCGTGGTACACCACACACTATAGGAGCAAAATGGTTAAATATACGATTTTTGTGTTCTCATGTTTGTGGTCTCTCACATTTTGAATATCTTATAAGATTTAAAAAATATTTTAGTGTGTACCCAGCATTAGGTGCATGTTTACAGATTTTGTGGGCAAATCTAAATTGTGCCTGCATATACATTTCTTAAAAAAAAAAAATATATATATATATATATACACAGTGGGGCAAAAAAGTATTTAGTCAGCCACCAATTGTGCAAGTTCTCCCACTTAAAAAGATGAGAGAGGCCTGTAATTTTACATTGTAGGATTTTTTAATGAATTAATTGGTAATTCCTCTGTAAAATAAGTATTTGGTTCATATAGGGATACCTCAACTATGGAGAAGACAACTAAGAAAAAAAATCCATGAAATCCTGTAGGTTTTTATATGAATTTATTTGAAAATTATGGTGGAAAATAAGTATTTGGTCAATAACACAATTTAATCTCAATACTTTGTATATACCTTTGTTGGCAATGACAGAGGTCAAATGTTTCTGTAAGTCTTCACAAGGTTTCACACACTGTTGCTGGTTCTTTTGGCCCATTCTCATGCAGATCTCTCTAGAGCAGTGATGTTTTGCGGGCTGTCGCTGGGGCAACAGGACTTTCAACTCTCAAAGATTTTCTATGGGGTTGAGATCTGGAGATGGCTAGGGCACTCAGGACTTGAAATGCTTCTTACGAAGCCACTCTTCGGTGCATGGCGGGGCGGTGGTGTTTTTGGGATCATTGTCATGCTGAAAGAGCCAGCACTTTTCACTTCAAAGTCTTGCTGATGGAGAGGTTTTCACTCAAAATCTACGATACATGGCCATTCATTCTTTCTTTACACAGATCAGTGCCTGGTCTTTGCAGAAAACAGCCCCAAAGCATGATGTTTCACCCCATGCTTCCCAGTAGGTATGGTGTTCTTTGGATGCAACTGCATTCTTTCTCCTCCAAACACGACAAGTTGAGTTATTTACCAAAAAGTTCTATTTTGGTTTCATCTGACCATATGACATTCTCCAATCCTCTTCTGGATCATCCAAATGCTCTCTAGCAAACTTCAGACGGGCCTGGACATGTACTGCTTAAGCAGGGGGAAGTCTGGCACTGCAGGATTTGAGTCCCTGTCGGCGCAGTGTGTTACTGCATGGTAGCCTTTGTTACTTTGGTCCCAGCTACTCTGAGGTCATTCACTAGGTCCCCCGTGTGGTTCTGGATTTTTGCTCACAGTTTTGTGATCATTTTGACCCCACGGGGGTGAGATCTGCGTGGGAGCCCCAGATCGAGGGGATTATCAGTGGTCTTGTATGTTTTCCATTTCTAATAATGCTCCCACAGTTGATTTCTTCACACCAAGCTGTTAACCTATTGCAGATTCGTCTTCCCAGCTGGTGCAGGTCTACAATTTTGTTTCTGTGTCCTTTGACAGCTCTTGGTCTTTGGCCATAGTGGTGTGTGGACTGTTTGAGGTTGTGGACAGAGGTGTCTTTTATACTGATAACGAGTTCATGCAAATGCATTAATACAGGTAACGAGTGGGAGGACAGAGGAGCCTTTAAAGAAGAAGTTCAGGGACTGTGAGAGCAGAAATCTTGCTTGTTTGTAGGTGACAAATACTTATTTTACCGAGGAATTTACCAATTAATTCATTAAAAATCCTACAATGTGAAAATTACAGGCCTCTCTCATCTTTTTAAGTGGGAGAACTTGCACAATTGGTGGCTGATTAAATACTTTTTCGCCCCCCCTGTATATATATATATATATATACACACACACACACCACACATATACAAAAAATTATAATTTCTTATCACGATTATAGTGATCAAAATGATCATGGTTATCAGTATTATCACGGTATTGTTTAAATGTGCTGGAGATGTTCAAAAGCTACAGACAAATCAATTTACCAAGTTTTATATTTAAAAATAATCTAATAAAATTACTTTGTTTGCATAATTACTAAAACAATAACATTACCAATGATGTTCGGATTTAAATGACAACAGTTTAATAGCACGCTCAAATATCTCGTGTAAATGTTAAAATAAAGCTTTGAAAAAGAATCACAAAAAGGTTCACCTCACATTTCAGCCTTAAAATAAAGAAAAGGGTTAAGTCAAAATGATAATTGATCATTAAATTATTATATGTATTTCATCTGCTCCATAAATAATTATAGATACCTTATCTGAACTGTTTAAATGTGTAGAATCCACATAATATTGTTTTTCATCAACCGGTCAAAATCTACAGCAGGGCATGCAAATTCAGTGTTAATGCTAAACGAGTGTTTCAAGACTAGAGGGCAAAAACTTTACAATAAGATCCCATTTGTTAACATTAAAGCAGGTTAACATTAACCAAAAATGTGCAATAGCCAATTGTAGCAGTAGTTAATATTCTTTGTAAATGTTGATTAATAAAAATACATATTAATGTTTGCTCCATTGAACAATATTAGTAGACAACTTTTGATTTTATGATGTATTATTAAAAGTTGAAATTAACATGAAATTATTAATAAATGCAGTCATAGTTTTTCATGTTAACTAATGTAACCTGTTAAGTGTTGCTGAACAATAATAACGAATCAGTCAATATATAGATAGGCCAACTGTTCTCTATTTTAGATCAGTGGATAAGCCATGTTTTAAGTTAGAAACAAAATGGTTGAAAATAAATAGCTCATTAAGTTTGAAAATAAATAGCTCATTAACTCTTTAAGTATTAATTATTTGGTGCCATTGTGAATACTAAAGCGAATATAAATATCTAAATGACAGAAACATTATTTACACAGTTAGGAAAGTAGCGCAGCTGCTTTGTTTACAGGGTTACTGGTGTAACGGCAGCACCCTCTAGTGACGAATGTGCGTCATTCAGAATCAGCACTAGCACCTCTCCTTCACTCGCTTCGACTTTCTTCTCATCTGTGCTAATTTAAATTAAACCATTGTCTTTTTAAAGCTCAGTAATCATATGAGGCTGTATGGCTATTTTTCCATAAATAAACTGAAGAAACTAATGCGTGTGTTACTGGCTACTGTATAAGTTAGGCTGTTTTGTATTTTGAATTCGTGCTCCTGCTCCTAAATACATTTTCCAGTTCGCACACATCTCCTTTTAGTCGCAAATGCGAGTGAAATGCTCTCACTGTCCAGCCCTGTGTTTCCCGTGAACTCCGTGGACAAAACAGTATTGCGATTAAGAACACATCCTTTAGGTATTAGAGCGAAGATGAAAACAAAATGCCATCGAATAGTTTCTGAAGACAGTCAGAACCTTCAGAGGTAGGGTAGAGTGGGGGAAAACGCCCCCCTGGGGTAAAACGCCCCCCACCTGTTTTTCCCAAAATACCACTAGAGGGAGTAAGATACATTTACTGTTGCTATGCACTACGTTGAAACGGGGATAAACAAATCTCCTTGGAGAAGCTAAAGCAACGTTTTGAAAGAGAAGAGGATTACATGTATGCTAATTCAGATATTAGTAAACGTGTTTAAGAGAATATTGTTCTGCAGGATATCACTTGTTGAAATGAATAGTGAAGTCTGTAGTTTGAGAGGATATGTTTTTATAAGGAATATAATTGTATTTTAAAAATTAAAAATTTTTTAAAAAAAGTCTCTTGTGGGGTAAAACACCCCCTACGCTGAGGGTAAAACGCCCCCCAGAGGGCATTCCTCTTCATAATTAATATAATAACATATTTCTGTCTATCAAATCCTTTGTTTTCACTTAATGCAAATTTAGGAGGTAAAATCTAAATATTTGAAAAAATAAAAAAAATACTCAAGTGCTGCTGTGATAGCACGTAGCTCACGGGAAGGTTAGGTGACCCAATGAAAAACATAGTGGCTTTTAATGTTTATTGATATAATTTCTACATAAATATACAAATTTATATAGTTTAATATTTATTTAGGGTTTTCTGTTTGTCTTGGTGTTAGTGGTGAAAAAATACATCAATTATCAACCCATAAAGGCCTATTAGAAATCTCAACCTTTATATATTTTTTCTCTCCATATAGAGCGGATATAAGAGAAAAAGTAACCGTGGTGCAAAGAGCAAGCTCTACAAAATGCCATGGTATTGAAGAGGGAACTTGAAGGCTACCCATCAATTTGGTCCCCCCAAAGACCTTGAGGCGGCATAGGGATAAAAAAGTTTTGGAGCCTGGATAAAGTGTTTAGGCTAAAGCAGTTTTTACATCATCATTCGAGCTCCAGTTACGGCACATCAATAATGGAGGGCTGTGAATCCGTGGGACCTCCTCGAATAAATTTTTTTTGGAGGACAAGATCTGCACAAAACAAAGGCACACATAAAAAGTTTAAACGCAAAAGCGCAGCTGAAGTGAAGAAGAAAGATATCGTCTCTACTGTGGGGAGTTATTTTCAGTTAGTGGGGGGGACTGGATAAGGTGTGCCAAAAGTGGGCACATAGATTGTTCATGAGATTAGAGGGAAATTCCCGAAATTTGCATGGATGAACAGTGAATGGCATGTATGTTTATTTATTTATTTATTACAACATATTTGTTTGCATGCTTATTATATGTATAAATATTAAAAATGTTGATATTTTGACATCCTCATATATTTATATATAAATGTTGATAAACTTGCCTTTTACTTTTAAGATTAAAAAACATACTGTTAATTTTGCTGTTGATATAAGCAAACTGGTTGGTAAGAAAGGAGGCATTTTACCCACCTTGGTGGGCGTTTTACCCCACCGGGGCAAAACGCCCCCTGCCAAAATATGCAGTCAAAATACTAATTAATTATGAAGGCTGAGCAATTGTAATATTTGGTGAATACTCCTGATATCACTCAAACCCGGATCATTTCTAGTCACATTTTTGTTTTTTGTTTCACTGATGTCATTTTCCTTAAGGGGGGCGTTTTCCCCCATTACCCTACATATAATTAATTAATTCTAAATTAATTTGGATAATTCTGCACTTGTTTAAAACCTCTCAGATTTTCCGCTCTGTTTTCATCAAAACGAAACTGTCTGTGCGCACGAGATGGTTACTGAAAACGTGCTTTATGCTGGACAATTTATTTATCGATGTTCATTGGTAATTGAATACGGTTTTAATGATAATTAAAATATGAAACGGTAATACTAACCGTGGGGAATTTTATCATGATTTATCGTCAAACCAGTAACCGTTACATCCCTAATGTGCATGTATGCATGCATGATATATATATATATATATATAAAAATAAAAAAACACACATACATATATATATATATTTGGGGGTGCCCGATCATATTCAATCGGTTCGAAGCATTTTCTGCTGGATCGGGGTATCTGTCTGACGAGATCGACCCAAATTCGATATTCTGCATATCTAATATTGTTATTGTTAAGCCCCACAAAAGCCACAAACACATAAAACACCATAAAGTTTTCGTGCACTATATTTCAAGTGTTCTGAAGCCGTTACATAATTTAATGTTTGGTAAAGATGAATATTTAAGTCAAGTTCACGTAAACCCTTCTCTCCGCTGCAGCAGTCCTTCATCCTCCATTCAGCGAACTGCGTGCTGCATTCGGTTACTAGAGTCAAGACGATAAAACTCTCTCCACTGTTCCTATTATACTTAATCTGTAAATAAATTCCAATGGTTTTGCATAAAAGGATTTTATCTAGCTAGACTCTCCTGCTGTTTCTAAATCGTGTTACTTTCTATCAGGTGTCTGTTAGATCACAACACTGTTGTAGTCATGGTGAGCACTATGAAGGGTTCTTCACAAGCACAGTAACTGACATTTAAAACGGTCAAAAGAAAAGGCTCAATAAACTGTGGCACAGATTTAATACACTACGCATTTATATCTCTTTCCTTTGTGCTTTGAACTTCTCTATGCGGACTCCGACGCGCTGTGACTCAGTGTTGCTTCAAGCGCACCATTCTGTGTACGGGACACGTATAAGTGCTTTATGACGCTCTGAATTGGAGTCTTACGTATTATAATATTTTTGCACAATGAAAGATTGTAATTGCCTTTCTTGTTCGTCTCATCTGTTATATGGTGCTGCCTCATTACTATGCAGTACGTTTAAAATAAATATATTTTAATTTTACAGCATATTTATTCATATATAAATATATTACTTGTTTTCCATGAATGTATTTTACAACAATACAAAGAGCAATATATATTTTTTACCAGATTTAGTCCTACACTTATTCACTTTTCTTTGTTCTGCAATAATTTTTCACTAATTTTAGATTTTATAAAATGATTGTGCACTGCAGATTTTTCTAGAGTAACTTTTGCTACTGAATTATCCACTAACCTAGTTTATAAAAGTATTTTTGTCATAGATTATAATTACATTATCCATTAATTTGTTTTTCTTTACAGTAAAGTTGTCTATATTTAGTAGATTGTGTGTAAAACACAATAGAGTGATGAGCAGGTCAACACACACTGAGATATAGAAATGATACACTGATTTAAAATCGGCAGATACTCAGAATTTTTGGTATCGGATCGGTATCGAGCCATCCCCAAGTATGTATGCATGTATATATATGTGTGTATATGTGTGTGTATAGGTGTGTGTGTGTGTATGTATGTATGTGTGTGTGTGTATATGTGTGTATAGGTGTGTGTGTGTGTGTGTATGTATATGTATGTGTGTATAGGTGTGTGTATGTGTGTATATATATGTGTGTATATGTGTGTATAGGTGTGTGTATGTATATATGTGTGTGTATGTATGTTTATATATGTATGTGTGTGTATGTATGTATATATATTGTATGTGTATGTGTATAGGTTGTGTGTGTATGTATGTGTGTGTATAGGTGTGTTTGCATGCATGCATATATATATGTGTGTATAGGTGTATGTATGCATATATATATATATATTATTCATTAAATAGGAGGTGTTATATAGATAGATAGATAGATAGATACAACAAAGGTAATACAACTTAAATTCAATTAAAATATACAAATAAACACTAATTCTAAATATGTATATACACTCTAATAGTAACGTTAGACTCTCTTATTGATGCTAAAATAACAAGGTCAAATGTATGTCATTCAGGAATTCTTGCATTTCTTGATATATACATTTCTCTCTTTTTTGCTCTATAATAAAACTCACTAAACAAAATATGAGATGACTAATAACTATCTCAGTATTAACTAAGTTTAAATGACACTGCTACTTCTAGTCACCCCTTACGAAAATGAACCATGGTTTTACTACACTAACCACAGTTTAACCATGGTATTTGTTGTAAAACTGAGGTTATACAAATGGTAAGCTAATCAATACGTCACAAAACGACCAGAAATCTGCCATTTAAATGAGTGGACATAAGACCGGTGACTGTAACCCAGCCGAATGCACTGCGACGTATACTTCTACAAATGCTATTGTCAAATTACAATACAAAGGAACACGTTCAATAGCAAAACACAAATAAACTGTGCTCGCCACTGAACAATAAGTGTATTGTTGCAAGTACTTACAATTTACGTGTCGCATATGAACACTCACCATTCCCTCGTCAGGTCAAAACAGAGCGTATGTTACAACACAGCACACAACACAGCACAACTTAACTTATTTGTAGGTGATTGACAAGCATGAATGGCCAATCAAACAGCAAGTTGAAAACCGTCACCAGTAACGGTCGCTGAATTGTCACCTCTTTCAGCCAATGGAATAAGGATGATAACTGTTTTACCCTCCTATTGACTAAACAGAAATTAAACGAAGTCGTGCCGATTGACAGAATAACCGACGAGTCCTAAATGTTAGAATTTCTGAGGGAAGTCAGTGGCAGTAAAATCTGAAAATGACAGTTTATTACACAAATCACAGGAGCGAGGAAGTAGGGTTTCGTGGTGGGCGTGTCCAAGTCTTGGTTTGGTTGCATCGCAGCGCATACACAATGGCTGCTGGAAAGAGGGGAAAGCAAACAATTTTTAGGCCCGCCGCGTTCAGCAAAAAATATGAGAAAAAAATTATAAAAAATCCGGGAAATAGTTGAAAGTCAAGATAAATACCATAGAAAGGATGTTAACGCTCCCACGGTAAGTTTTATGCATATTTAGAAAATTGTTACGACGTTCTTTAATTAAAATATCGGGGTTATTCAAATTATGAGAGAGGGGTGAGCTAGAGAAAAAAAGTTTTGGGTTAATCAGCGCCTAGTTTGGGACCTGAAAGAATAGCAACGAACGGCTGAATTATATATAAAATCTAACATAATTCTGTTATTTGTTTCTGTCAGGTCAGGTTGCGCTCGGGTGAATGTCAATAAACAGAAACGCGTGAAGTTGTAAAAAGTTGCAAAAAAGTTTTTGAAAAAACGGTTTTGAGATTTTCTCCAAATATACAGCAACCACACGGCTATGGTGATAGCCGTAGCAAACGCATGAGTATGAAAATATTAAAAAAGCACGCTGCATACATGGTGCGACAATTTTGACACAAACATGCACGTGAATCGAACGAGTTTGTGATAGAAGCACCGTCCCATGTTCGTAATCACATTTAAACGCAACATGTAATTAATAAGCGGAACAATTCTGCTCAGTTTTTGCACAATTTACACAGTTAGTTGTTTGGGAGTCACAGTCAGTGACTAGGCTATATTAGGGGTGTCAATAAGTTATACAAAGTTGCACTATGGGTCATAATAGGAAGAGAAAGTTGCTTGTCAATATCAAAAACAACCAAAATGGTGGGAGAAGTGAAGGGGGACTAATTAGGAGATGCTGAGCAGAGCTCTTCAATGTTCGTCTGTCTAGATTCTACTCCGAGAGAAAGTCCCACTTAGGACCAGGATGAGTGATTGATCTTAAATCTTAAATGGTAGAATCCAAAAGTTAAATTTTTCTCTCGACACCGAGAAGTCAATAAGAATATCAGAGTTGTTGTTGGTTGCTCCGACACGGGGTGTTGTGCGTTTCTGTATAATGTCAGCGTAAATGTATAGTTTGCAATCAGATTTCACATGATGTGCATGTGATGGCGCTGCGTGTGGTAACGCAAGAGCATCAGCGGCATTGTGCGCAAAATACACTGTAGAGCTGTTCAAATCGCCGCTTGTTTGTGTGTGTGTGTGTGTGTGTGTGTGTGCGCGCGCGCGCGTGTGTGTGTGTGTGTGTGTGTGTGTGTGTGTTTGCAAATAGAGATAGAAGGTTTAGCCTATAAACATGTAGCCTACACGGGAACACGGCACATGGTCAGATGCGGTGGAAGGTTGAAGCCAGGTTAAGATTCTCCATCTGGGCTATGAAGCACCTCCATTGCTGCTCCTGGGTGTTCTTAAAAAATAGCCTTTCAGCTGAATGGGGTCATCGGGTTTACCGCGCAGTTGTTGTGAATGTGAAGTTCGGAATCCTTCAAAAACTCAAAACACGTCAACCCCTCCAGTGTAACGTTAGCCCGTGTTAGTAGGTGCGAACTGCATGGATCAGTTTCGCAGAAAAAAAGCCAAAGATTTAGAATCCAATGTCGTATTTGTAGCTATAGGCTATTTAGACCTCATAATTTTATAAAGCTGATCTAACTGTTGGACCGCTTAATTGAGTTGTAAGATTTGGTGCATGCAGCCAGCATTGTGAAACACGATTTTGAAATATGAATAACTGAATAATTGAAACATTTTTCTGCAAAACTGGCCCATGCAGTTCGCACTCCTTATAAGATGTTTCACGGGACTTGTTTGTGTTTTTGTAGACTTCCTGCAGCTCAAACAGAGCTAGCAACACAAAGGCCATGGGTTTGATTCCCATGGAAAGCTAGAGCCTTTACCTATAAAATGTGTGCCCTGAATGCAATATAAGTCGCTTTGGATAAGCGTTTGCCAAATAAATGTATTATGTAGCCTATTAAATTAATTGTGAATTAATAAATAAAGCTTATTTCATCAGAGTAGAATATGTTATGCTTTATTTTTGTTTGTTTAGGCTACATGTTTTATTTGTTTTCACAGTCTTGACTGTAGGTTCAAAACTGTCACAATTTGACCAAGTAATGAATTCTTAGATATATGGTGCTTCATGCTCTCTTGCATTAAAATATGTCTTACTGAACTACATTACAATATGTAATAAAGTATATATGTAGCCTAACTAATGAAACTGCAGACATTAGTAATTTGTCTTGCCAAGGAGACTACAATTACAATATTTGTTATTTTTTCCTTGTAAGATTTTGTTTAATATGAAACAATATTTGTTTAATGCCCTTCTTCTTCTTCTTCTTCTTCTTCTTCTTCTTCATGTTTTAAAAAAACTAAACGTACTATATTGGACATAGCCTAGCATTTCAGTTTTGTGCTGGTACAATTCTAAAAAGTCATATGTTTTGTGTTTTGCCATTTAATTAGTAATTACTACAATGCTAGACAAATCTTGATGACAAAAAAAGTTTGTGCAATAAGTAACAAACCATTTTGTTCTAAATAATAGCCTAATTGTAATATACATATTTTAATAAATCATAGAAGATGGGGCATAGAAGAATAAGTTAACTGGTTTAACTTTTTTTAAGGAATGTGTTTGTTGTTGTTGTTTTAACGTTTAAAGAGTTGTTGAATGGTAGTCTTTAATCCATCAAATATGGAAAGGACAATGTGAGCAAAAACATTTATAATTTTAACTTAATTGAAAAAAAAAAAAAAACAATTGTAACAACCTTTTAGTTTTAAATTTTGACACTTCCTCTTTTTTGTCTTTTCATTGCAAATATTCCACTGAAATATTAAGAAAAACACATATGGAATGCATTAAGGGATTGTATAGCACGGAAAAAAACAGGTTGGTCAAAGTTTTGTGATTTTGTGAAATAAATTAAAGAAAAATAAGTGAAAGAGAGACATGTGAAGAAGTGATGTTGGCAGGGTTACAACCTAGTCTTTGAAAATAGGAAGGCAAGTGGATGCTAGTGCAAAACACAAAGTAAAGAAAAGCAGCTGAAGTTATTAAATAGTTTTACTAAAGTTTAGAGAGTCTGGACTTCTGTATTTGAAATATGTTTTGTGAACCTTGCCCCTTTTACACAGTTCTTTAAACAATCTGCATATCCTGTAATTTGTGTATGCCAATACGTATAGTTTGCAACTTTGTATTTATTGCATGTTTTCTATATTTGTATATGTATGCAGTGTTCCTTGATTGCACACAATATTTACACTTTACAATTAGCCTAAATCAACCTACAAGTGGCTTCTATGTGACACTGCATATGATGGCATGGCTGTAAATGAAAGTATTGTATTAAAGGAAAGCAAGTATTTTATTACTTAGTAAGGTTTTAGCTAAAGTTTTTCATTAAGTGTTCATCATTTTGCCTGGATACAGATTATTGTATCCTGTTATCATTGTCTAGTCTAGTGTTCTCAAAGTGTGGTACGAACACCATCAGTGTCCCCAGGTGATACATTTTAAAATAAATTGAAATTTGTAAAAGGTTATCTGTAATCAATTATAAATTTGAAAACAGTAATTTATTTATTTGTTTGTGTGTTTGTTTGTTTATTATTTTTTGGAGCTTCAGAAATATTTCAACAGCTGTACAAGCTGTGAAGGTACTATTGCAATGTTTTTTTATTTTAGTGACACAGTACTAAATCCAAAAAGTAGTCAGTTCATTCATCTAGTCAATTCACTGTTTGCTGTATTTTTCTTAGGGGCTTGCGTCTCTGCTGTGTTGAAGATTTGGGCTGTCACACTCTCTTTGTGCTGGGACATATCACTCGTGTCCACCACATGGCTTGCTGTCGCTAAGTTGCCATGGCAACGGTATCTCCAAACGACTGCCCCACCACGGCAGAACACTGTCGAGTGCGGAAGAAGAGAGTAGAGGGTAAAGTGAGGAAGAACTTCTCCTGTCAGCTGTGTGAGAAGGCCTTCAACAGCTTGGAGAAGCTGAAGGTACACTCGTATTCCCACACAGGGGAAAGGCCGTATCACTGCACAAACACTGACTGCACCAAGGCCTTTGTCTCCAAGTATAAACTTTTACGGTAGGTACTTATACTTTCACAAACCATTCCATGGCCATCATATGTCTCTGATGTAAACCAACTGTTTTTGTCTCAGTCAAAATTTGCAAATAGGTGAGTGGTCTGAAATCATACGGTAATTGTTATTTTGCAAAATAAGTTGTTCTTAGTTCAGTGGCCTTGGAACAACATTCTTACTTACATCTTAATCTTGACCATTAACCTATTTAATCCAACAAAAGTGACCGTAAAAAGGTTTTCATTTATAACCTTACTGACTAATGTTTTAGTACACTTCCTGCAAATATGGAAAAAATAAAGGATCTCAATTAAATATGTGTCGTTTCTCAAATTGTCACATAACCAGAGCAGTTTATTTCCTGTTTACACCTTGAGAAGAAGATGGCTCCATCAAAGCTCCAAAACGAAAGGCTAGTAAAGTATGTTAACATAAAGATATGACAAAGATTTTTGGTACACCTTACCAATAAAATAATATAATATATGAATTCATATATATTCAGTTTTGTTGAGTGTGTTCATAGAACGAGTAAACATGTTGATGGTCACAATAGTGACCGGTGGGATAACAGTGAACTTAGGTATACAGTATAAATCCAATTGCAGTTGTTAGTGAAAATTGAAATAAAATGTTGCAATGACAAAATATTGCACTAAGTTGTAATACTGGTAGCACTAATATACAAATGTGATGATGCATTTTACAAAAAATTTACAATTTTGAAATATGTTGATGGTTGTATTTTATTGTCTTTTATCTCAGTATGCCTATCAATGTTGTATAAGGTTTTTCTCATGCATAATAATAACCCTAGAATGTGATCAAACTGTTTAAAATAGCTGGGCTAAGATATATATATATATATATATATATATATATATGTATAAATGTGACTGCAGAAATATGTTAATTCAGTACTCACCTTATTCCACCGATTACAATTGTGACCGACCATAAAACACAGTTTTTCACACTTTTTCAAAACATTTTCAAAAAATAATTATTGATTATTTAAAATTACTAATGACACATAATTTGGAAATTGTCATGTCTGGGAAAAAAATTTTTTTTTTTTTCAGAAACAGTATTTCTGAAACTAAATGGGGTTGAAACCACATCACCAAACTTGTGGATAAACTTTTTATCTTTTAAACTACCACTAGATTCAGAGGTAAATAGGTTTATTATAATATAATAATATCAGAAGGTAATAATTGATTAAAAGGAATGTTAAAGCCCAAACTGCAATCCTAACTCCACCTTCCAATCTAAAACCAAAAATCTGATTGACTGATTGATAAGAATATTGGTCTCATAACTTGAAAGTCTTATTAAGCAAGACCAGATATACTCAGGTATGTTTTATGACATTTGGACATTAATAGTTTCTATTCTGGTCAATGTACACTAATGCGTTTGTGTCCATAGGCACATGGCCACACACTCTCCAGAAAAGACACACAAGTGCAGCTACTGCGAGAAGATGTTCCACCGTAAAGATCACCTGAAGAACCACCTCCACACACACGACCCCAACAAGGAGGCTTTCAGCTGCACAGAATGCGGCAAGAGCTACAATACCAAATTAGGCTTTCGAAGGCACCAAGCCCTTCACGCCGCTCACCGTGGAGACCTCACCTGCCAGGTGTGTCTGCAGTCATACCCAAGCACTCCCTTACTGCTGGAGCACCTACGTGGGCATGCAGGGAAAAGCGCTACCGCAACTAAGGAAAAGCGACATCAGTGTGAGCATTGCGAAAGGCGTTTTTACACCCGTAAGGATGTGCGACGCCACTTGGTTGTGCATACAGGACGCAAGGACTTCCTTTGCCAGTATTGCGCACAACGATTCGGCCGTAAGGACCACCTTACCCGGCATGTTAAGAAAAGCCATGCTCATGAGCTGCTGAGGATTAAGGCAGAGCCCGTAGATTTGATGGAGTCACAATCCTCGCCAACATCTGGGCCTCTCTCTCTAAGGTATCCAATAGGTCATGCTTCTTACTCGCCACTGCCGCCACTGAGGGCGGAGCTTGAAAGTTATCTCTTAGAGCTACAGGCTGAAGATACACCCAAGCTGAGTGCTTCTGCAATGGTGACTGGAGAGACAACATCGTCCCTGGACTTTCTGTCTCCGTTGTTTAATTTTCTGCCTTACAACCAAGGGGCAGGGCCTACTTTGGGAGTGGTCTACAGCCAGGAGGAGGGGCTACTGACCACCCCCATGCAAGACACCCCAGAACCTCTTAGCCTCCTTCACACAATCACACATTCACACACACTGTCACAAACCAATGCTCACTCACTCACTCCGAGTTATACACATCCACCATCTCTGAATACAACCACCACCCTGCCTCGCTTCCACCAAGCCTTCCAGTAACCCAAATACATTCACACACTTACAATTTTTGTAGCACTTATTAAAATACTCTTATGTTTATTATCAACTTAGCCCTTATTCAGATACATACAAGCATAGAGTCTCTGAAATCCCACCAAGGCAACAATCTGCTTCCTCAAGCCAGTACCACATTTTTAAGGAAAGTCTTGAGGACAATATCAAACTTTTGGACATTCAAGAAGTTGAAAATGCAATACTCATTTTATTTTCCGTCTTTCCGTTTGGGCAATCATTTTAACAACGGAGGATACCAATCACCTGACAAATATAACTGAATATTAAATACATGGTTGTGTGACACTTTAACACTTTAAACTAATAGCAGTGTTGAAGTTCCATCAAAGCTAAAATATATTTTGTCCAATGTTGTTTCCATCTTGTTTTTTAATATATAGCTCATAAACTGTTGGGTACTGAACTACCACCGTTTTAGTGACTATGTCACAACTATTTACAGCCAAAGGCAACCAAAACCTTCATATCTAAAAAATAATAAAATGAAGGTTCATCTCTTTAAGTTTTTTTTTTTTTTTTGATGGCTGTTTGCCATCATGCTGCTGCTCGTTGTAAGGGCCTCAAAGGATACCAGTGCAGGAATGCTTCACAATTCACATCAACAAAGGGAAAGAAAGACGAAGACTCTCTCTCTCACCCACATACACGCTCACATCCTTTTACTCTCTTACTTCATTCAACCTCATCCACCAGAAGGCTGGCTATTGCACTGATCAAAGCTGCCAATGAAAGAAACATTCATATCAAGTTTTTGCTGTCTCGGTTTAAGCTCACAGCTTGTATAACTCCAAAAGACAAAATACAGTCTGTGACAGAGTGTGTCATTATATTGACCTCTACAGTTTACCTGAATATAAGCTGAGGATGTAGTTGATCTCGGTATCAAATCCATTGAAGTTTGCATTGAACATAAAGGTTATTCACATTGACAGTGATTTGCAAAGCAACTGTTTGCCATTTATTTAAAATTAGAGTTGGCAATTTGAGGCGACTTTATGCAAATGGCCAGTGAAGTAATGTGTTGGTTACTAAAGGAAGTCTGCACACATATTATGAGATCACTCATATGAGAAGTTGAGTAGGAATACCTGCTAGTAACCCACAGTACAGCAAGTGATTGATCTCCAGCAATGTAACTGCTGTCAGTGTAAATGCATCTTCCTCTATAGACATCCTCTAAAGATGGATCTGTGTGTGTGTGTTTATAGGTGTTTGGACAGAGTGTTGGCTAAATGTCTGATTGATGGGTTTTGATTTACTTCCTCGGAAGCTGAAGGTGGTTAACATTCAGAGAACCTCCATTTGGGGCATATATTTCATAATAGCACTTTCAGAAAAAATAATATGCCTTTTTTTGTGAAAGTAAATAGTATAGATGTCATAAGTAGCTTTTAGAAGATTTTAAGCATACATACACAATGCTATATGTGTGATATTTTTACAGGTACACTTAATACAGTGATTTTGTTATTGTTGTTTTGCTTTATTGCACAAAATATCAGTGTCTCTCGATTGAGGCTTCAGCCAAACAAAGAAAAGAGGTCAATTCCAGCAAGATTCCTTTAGCAAATACTTACGACATTTAAGGTTTCTGGTAGCTTCAGTATTGACAAAATTGTGTAGATCTAGGTGGCCTCCTACCATGAGGTCATCTGAATGAGTGAAATCATTCATTTATATTGCTGCTGAATCATGGATTTATATTGTTAAGCTATAGGATTACTCGAAAAGAAAACTTTATCATTGGGAGCCACATACTCTCCTGTTCATTGTCATTTGTACAATAACAAAACAGAGTGTGTGAGCGACACTTCTGCAATCTGATGGATAATGCTGCTAATGGACAGTGTATAGCCCCTGGCGGTGCAACGACTTTCTCTCCTCTTTTTACCCCCCAACATTTCAAACTGTGTTTTAAAGTGTGTGTGTGTGTGTGTGTGTGTGTGTGTGTGTGTGTGTGTGTGTGTGTGTGTGTGTGTGTGTGTGTGTGTGTGTGTGTGTGTGTGTGTGTGTGTGTGTGTGTGTGTGTGTGTGTGTGTGTGTGTGTGTGTGTGTGTGTGTGTGTGTGTGTGTGTGTGTGTGTGTGTGTGTGTGTGTGTGTGTGTGTGTGTGTGTCATGGGTTGGGGGTTTACGTGAGCCATATTGTTAATGTGTTTGTAATATGGTGCATATGACACAAACCATTTAGAGGACGGATGACACCACAGCATGGGGAAGGCCGTGGAGGTACTGACCTATGATCCAAGATAAATGATATGGATAGATAAAAAGGACAGACAGCATTCCAGCCATAAATATGTGTGTCATTGTGTTCTTTTTGTTTTAATGCCATTATGTGTTAATGGCCTGCTATTGCTAATCATGTATATTTTACTTTAATGTATTTTACAAACTACTGTTGTACATGTATAGCCTAAGACAGACAGAATCCTATATATCTATGTGTATGAATGTGTGTTATGCATTTGTCTCCGTCATGAAAGCCTGCTGCCACAGCTGGCAATGAATTTGTCTCTAACTGATAACATCATCCAAAGAGAAAGTTATTTATTCACTGACTACCTGAGTCAGGTGTGAGTTAAGGAAGGCAGGCTGTTGGCAGTTGTGCATGTTTCTGATGAAAAGTGTGTGTTTCTATGTATGTTCAGACGACCTTTGCTGCTATGTGAGGAGAGGAGAGATTTGGTCCAGTGTTAATACTGTCCACAGTAACGAGTGATCAATAAACACAAGAAAGACTCACTCTACCAGGTGTTTGAGTAAATGCACACACGCATACACAGGTTTCCATTTTATTGGGACATTCCATAAATGTAATGATTTTTATACTTTACAATCTGTATTTTCTACTCCTTTACCCAAACCATATCCCTAAACCTATCCCTCACATTAAACATTTTAATATTTTCAAAACAAAAAACAATCTGTATGATAAATAAGCTTCCTCATGGGGACCAAACAAATGTCTCCACAAAGTCAACATTTACTGGTATTACTGTAATTGTGGGGATATTTGGTGCTGTAATGTAGGATACCAGGACATACACTCACTTTTTTTTCAAACCCTTTATTTTACAGGACATACTTCTCACATTGTTTACATTGCTTAAATCAAAACAAAAAATGTACACACTGTGCCCCATAATGAAAAAAAAGTTGTATGATAACTGTGATAACTTTGCAAATATAAGCAAATAAATAAATACAAATTGACATAAGCAAGTAATTAGCAAAGATTTTCACATCATACCCAAAAAGGGTCTGAATATTTTGGTCAAAGTGTGTGTTGTTTTTATTTTATTTCATTTTGTAATAACATTAAAACGATATCGTGGAAATCTCTTATTATTTAGGCATTGTTCATTGTTCAAATTTAAAACATTATGGTAGTTTGTTTTATGAATATATATTTTTTTAATTCAGTTTCATTTTATTTGCAACATTTAGTATATTTAAAAAAAATCCATGTTCACTTTTTATTCGTTGTATTTGCTATTATCCCCAGTGATCGGCAAAAATCCAGCAAAATGCTTTTTGTTCCGGCGGAAATGTTGACGCGGTGTTGTTGTCATACAGTACCCGGATGTATCATATAAATGAACGAGCAGGCCTTCAGACCTTCCTTTCTTGAAAGACCGGAGAGAGGTCGTGTTGTGCGCTTCCTGACTCACCGCTGTTCGCGTTTCAACCATTTCCACGAATAAGTCGGTCAGGAATTAGTAACCATGGTAATTTTAAGTTTTACTAATTTTGTATTAACACAGAGAAGCAGTCTTTTGTGTCTGTATTTAGGTGTTAAGCATATCGTGTAAACACGTGCCGCACCGTGTTTTATGTAGTCCCGGCGGTGCGCTGATCCATGTTTTGCAGGCTTGGTGTTTGAGCAGTTTGCGATCAAAGAAAATTATGTTATGCCAAGAGAGTCTTATGATCTTCTGTTAATAAATTATGACACCGTTTACTTTGTTTTATATTGTAAATTAGTGTATATGGTTGTAAGCATAGATATATACACCTAAGATGGTTGTAACAGTACACATCATCAATCTTTTTGAATGAGCAGTTGTGAGTAGTAACTTGAAGCAAAATATACAAATTTTGTACTCACTGGAACCCCCTTTGCTGTATTCAAGGTTATAAAAGTGAGGCGTTTGTATAGTCACATTAATAACATCATAGCATTGCCGGAGTTGTTTTGTTTTAATGGAAGTTACGTTACGTTAGAGTATAGACGTTTCATAACAACAATTGCATATTTCTAACTTTTTTATATTTAAATGTTTTACCGACCTCCTCACTAGGAGGAAAGACTAAGAACATTTGACTATATAATATATAGAATATATATATTATAAGTTAGATATATAGAATATATCTTTCAGTATAAAGATTTGGCAAATGCGATTGCACTGTATTTTGTATTAATTAACAATAACGATCATATTTCCATGTATGTATTGTGCACGGAGTATTTGAGACTTACAGTTAAATGAGTGCCCCGGACTGCTTAAGTCAAATAATTTGATACAGAATGTATTTTGAAATGTGTATGGTTTTGTTCTGAATTAATATACAGCTTTCATTTTATTTGTGCATGTCTTAAATTATATTTTTGTAGAAACTCTGCTGATACCCTGATTTGCCTAGTTTGACCTGTTTAAGTTTAGTGGGGATGTCAGCCCTCTGGGTTATAACATAAAAGTGATTTAGGAAAAAAAGAGCAAGTATTTAGTGAGTATGAGAATTGCAGTGTTTGCACATTAAAAAAGTTAATTAACAGCACATGTATGTTTTGCAGGCATTCAAAGACACTGGTAAGGCCCCTGTTGAGGCCGAGGTGGCAATTCACCGTATCCGCATCACTCTGACCAGCCGCAATGTCAAATCTCTGGAAAAAGGTGTGTTTGTGCCCCAGTGCTCTGGTGGTACTAAATTGATGGCAGTGAGGATAATAATATATGAACGACATAAACATGAGATGTATTATACGCTATTCTGAGCCTTTTTTTCACAAAACTCTGATTTGTGTCTGAATAGATCAGGCATTTTGTCATTTAAACACTTTTTTTTCTCTTTAGTGTGTGCTGATTTGATCCGAGGTGCCAAGGAGAAGAGTCTGAAGGTGAAGGGACCTGTGCGTATGCCCACCAAGGTGAGTACCAGTTTAGCCTTTATTTTGTCTTTTTTTTTTTTTTTAATCTCTTCATATCTAAACGAATAGAAGTTTCAAAGGACTTCAATTAAATACTCTTAGTCATAGACAGAAGTTTGCCAAGAGAATGCCCCAGTTTTTAAGATGCTTATCAGGCTGTCATTCTAAATCTTCTTTAAATGTGGTTCTATTTTCTTATTCTCTCTCCCTGTCAATAAGACTCTTCGTATCACTACTCGCAAGACTCCATGTGGTGAAGGTTCCAAGACCTGGGACAGGTTCCAGATGCGGATTCACAAGCGCCTCATTGATCTACACAGTCCATCTGAGATCGTCAAGCAGATCACCAGCATCAGCATTGAGCCTGGTGTTGAGGTGGAGGTCACCATTGCAGATGCATAATTGCTGTCTTTCCATTTAATCAGCTGTGTGTTTGCTATCAGCTCAATAAAAATGAGATTTTTGGATTTCTGTCTCTTTTTTTTTTCTTTTCCCCACTGAGCTCCATACCTGCAAACTAGTCACTTTTTGGCAAAATTCACCGTTTTGAATCAATGTCATTTATGTAAACCGTCTAGATCCGAATCATTATTTTTTTGGGGGGGTGTCTGGAGAGAAATTGCAAGCTCGTGGACAGGAGTGTGTTCTATCAAGGTCCTTTTCTCGGTTCCACTTGAAGCAGCACCATGCAGACCGATCGCTGTATGACATCAAAGCACCGAAAGAGCTACAGAGAGTGAAGCAGACACAAAGTTTGCGATTTGTAATACAATATTGACTGTTTTTGCTCAAGTTTGCTGATTCAATCAAAGCCACAGCAGAACTGTTTTGTATCTCCGAGCAACAAAGTGGTGTTTAGTTAATTAATCCATGATATTGATGGAATCAAGTGAGTCGATTCAGTAACCCATTCATAGAGTCGGTATTCACTTGCCTTGTTTTTGAATGATTAATGACTTGCTCAAAACAGTCATTTACTGCCATCTACTGGTGTTTTGGTTTCATATTTAAAAGCATTGCATTTTTCCCAACATTTTTAACTTGTATGTTCATAAATATTTTAAACATTAATCTTAAGTTATTTATGCATTTAAAATATTGTGATGTACATGCATATATGGCACATCAGCTTCATTAAACAGTCTGTGTAAATACATCTAATGCCGCTTTTGTTTCCTCTGCGGTGAAAAAATTGAGTTTGTTGAAAGTATGCAATCCTAAACCCCCCTACAAGGGTTACATTCCGAACTGTCACCTTTTTGATCTCTTTGTGAGTTTGCAGGTATGGACCTCAGACTGGTGAGGTCTCCCATAAAATTAATTTCTTGTCTACTCATTCATGTTGCAAGAAGCATGTATGCATTTATTTCATTGTGTGGAGCATAGTGGTGTTTAAAAAAGACAGTCAGTGCATTCCAATATTGTTTGGAATCCAACGTTCTTGTTGTCTTGTGTTCTGCAAAAGAAAACAAACAGCATACAGGCTTGCAAGTACACAAGGGTGTGTCAGAAAAATGAGTACTCTGAAACATTAAGATATGTGAAGTTAAATTACAACATCATTTTTGCAGTGCCATTGCTAAGCTACCAAAAAATACTGAAGCAGTCTTTGTTATTAATAGACAAGTATTTTACTGAAATGTGAACAGCTTATTCACATGAACTGGAAAAGTTAAATATTTATTGAAATTAAGAAATAAGTAAATAAGGAGCCTCTCACAGCAACTGAAATGTAAAATTATACAGAAATTAAATTGTAATATTTAGGCAAAACTTTGGACTTGATGTTTAATGAATATAAATGTATGTAAAACTTGTTTTGGTCAGGACTAATTAAAAAATAAAACCAAGAACAAGGATGTCATTATAAATTGCACCTGTAATTTTTGATTGCATCACATTGAATAGATATCCTGAAAATAATTTACAGGTGTGCTGAATGTCTTTTTAGGACCTGATCGTTAAGTATTGATTGGTAAGCAGGTGTGACAAATGCATTTTGGGTAAGATCTTGTCTTGCCCGTGTTATCAAAGCAAGTTTATGTTATTGTTTAAAATAGTTTCAATTGTTGCAAGTTAGTTTGCTTTTGCTGTCTTGTCTAAGTCTCTGACCCATGCTAATGTCAAGTTGAAGACTTTAAAATCTAACTCATTGTTTTAAGCACAGAACTGTTTTATTACCGTATAATCATGACAACAGTTATTGACATGACAAATGAGGACACCGTGTTAGTGGCTATGGAGTCAACTGCTTGTGAACTTCATCATGCAGCTCTACCTGAACTTTCTGGAGTTTCTTCCATAACATCTCAGGTCATAAGACTACAAGTGCTAATGTTGTGATGAACTCTTAATAGCGTAGTGTATTCTTGTTTTATATATGTAGTATAGCACTGTGTATGGTGTCTTTGCTATGTGCAGAGTGAGACTGCTGAAATCTCTGAAAAACAGCAACTTCGAGTTTACTTGAAGGTGCGCCCTTTCAGTGAAGAGGAACTCCAAAGCAATGAAGATCAGGTATTGTAGAACTTAGTGTAACGCTAATGATACACAGGGCAACTTTTTTTGAGCAATGTTGCTGGAGTAATTTCCAAATGAGAATTGGTAACACATTTCTTTTTGGATACTTTAGATCGGTTTTGGGCCCACCTGGTTGCCCGTTGACAGCAACATTAACCAAAGTTGCTTGGCAACATTGCCAATAAAGTTGCCCCATGTATCATCAGCCACATGTTAATCAAGTTTTGTGTTTGCTTTAGGAAATGTTGGACTTATATGAACATCCTTTTTCTTCCAGGGTTGTGTTGTATTGGAAGACTCTGAGACCATTGCCCTTCATGCTCCTAAAGGATCTGCCACCATGAAAAGCAGTGAGAAAGGAATTGGTCAACAGGTTTATAAATTTAGCTTTACCCAGGTAAAATATTATTTTAAAAACACAGAATTTGGACTTATCTTAATTCTACAGATATTGATTTTATTATTTATTTTTTTGTAATGAAATTCAGATCTTTGGGCCAACATGCACTCTGGCAGAGTTTTTTGAAGGCACCATCAGTTCACAGGTGCATGACTTTGTTCATGGCAAAAATGCATTGGTGTTCAGTTATGGTGTGACCAATGCTGGAAAAACATACACCATACAAGGTGAACTTAACATACATTCACATGGGATATGCATCTGATGATATACCTTCTGTTGTTGGGTGTTTGTAATTGTTGCATGTGGAATTGTCTGTTTTAAGGTTCTCCGAATGAACTTGGCATTTTGCCACGTGCTTTAGAGGTTGTGTTTAAGCACATTGCTGGCTGTCAGTATGAACATATGGACCTAAAGCCATATTTGAGCTCGGATGTGCAAAAATTGGACTCTGAGCAGCTAAAAGTAGAGAAGAATGCCAAGGCAGCACTCTTCAGTTTGCTAAAAGAGGTAAGACTGGTCTGCACATGACATTAAGTTTTGGCCTAAATAATAGTTATTCTTTGATATAGCTGCTGGTAGTTTGCTGAAAACCGATTCCAGTGAGATATTATATCTCTATCTCTCAATCATATGTACTGTTTATGAAAGTCATTGTTAAATTTTGAATCTCTCTTTTCAGGAGCCTGAACCCACAAAATCCAGGAGAAATATAAGCTCAACATCCTCAACCAGTAGTTTGTCATTTTCCAGCGTTTCATATGACCACACAGGTAATAAGCATTATGATCACTAAAATGTGTGGAAAAGACCATGTGTAGGGACCTGGTTTCAGTTTTATGCCCATGTCTTTCAGCTGACAGTGTTGATGGGATGGTTGAAGGGCAATGTCTGTACTCCGTTTGGGTGGCGTTTTATGAAATCTACAATGAGCATGTGCATGACCTGCTTCAGCTAGCCCACACCAGCAAAACCAAAAGACGTCTTGCACTGCGGGTTTGTGAGGACAGCACAGGGAGCTCTTACATTAGAGGTATAGTTTCTTCATTGAAAGAAAAGCAAATGAGATGTTTATTTGCTTTTTTGTAACAGTAGTTGGTGTCTTTGTAGATTTAAGATGGATTAATGTTCAGAATGCAGAGGAGGCTAGTAAGATCCTATGTGTGGGCAATAAGAACCGCAGTGCAGCAGCAACCAAGATGAACCAGTCATCCAGCAGAAGGTCATTTTATCATCTGTTTACCCATTAAAAAAAAGGCTTTTTGTGTATTCCAAGTATAAGGGTGCTTGGTACAGTACATGCGTTGCAATTTAGTGCAGCCTGTAAATTTAAAGCAAACGAAGCTGCCAATAAAAGCCCACTTTGGTCTGTTTGCAGTCATAGCATCTTCACCATCAAACTGATACGCATGGAGGGAGGACACGTTCAGGGACTGTCAGAGTAAGTGAAATGCATATGTTTTGAAACGCATGTTGTTTTGAAAGTGTAACACCTCTCTTTTCTTGCATAAGTCTCTCACTTTGTGACTTAGCCGGCTCTGAAAGGTGTAACAAAACCAAAACATTTGGAGAGCGTCTGAAAGAAGCTGGTAATATAAACAATTCGTTGCTGATTCTAGGCAAGTGTATTGCAGCACTCCGGAATAACCAAGGTTGCAGGTACATGCAAATACTAACTAGACGGTTAAGAGTGTCGGGTTTGTGTTTTCAAAACGGTGTTCCTGTTTGCTTCTCTAGGATGAAGATGAGTTACATCCCATTTCGAGAAAGCAAACTGACAAGGCTCTTTCAAGGAATGTTTTGTGGGCGTGGCAGGGCTTCCATGATTGTGAATATTAATCAGTGTGCCTCAACTTACGATGAGACCCTCAATGTGATGAAGTTCTCTGCTGTTGCCAGACAGGTTTGTGAGGACTGTTTGAGTTTTTTTGTGTAACGTGAGTTTTGCAATAGGCTGAATCAAATATGATATTCTGTAGTTATGGTTTTGATGATTGCATAATGCAAATGACCACACAGCTCACTCAAGTGTGCCATCTGAGGTCTGCGTATATATTAGGTATTACAGGTTATACCTCAAAGATCTCTGGAGTCTCTGGCACCACGTCTCGTTGGTCTGGATGGGAAGCCATTGCTGAAAAATGGAGTTATTGATGAACAGGCTGTGGATGACTACTTGTCAGAGGAAGAGCTGCTGGATGGAGATGAGGCAGATATGTCAATATTGCCTCAAGAGGTGACTATTCATTTGAATACTTGCATCAGCTGTGACACTGCTTCACTACTGTAACTCCTCAACAAGATGCTCAAATAATATTAACTTTTTTTACAGAAACCTTTGCAATATGTTCACTGCCGTTTTTGTGATTTTCTTTTGTAGGAGTTGGTGAGCGTGGTGGAAAGCTTGCGCGTAAAGCTTTTGGCTGAGCGCAGAAAAAACCTGCTGCAGGAGATTCAGATACGCAAGGAGATGGGAGATGCAATGTTGCAACAAATCATGGAGGCAGAGGAACTGCATAGGTATGTTCTTGTGAATACAGAAGCAACAAAGGCAAGTCACCGTAACATGACCTTGTAAAGTTTTTCACTTTCTTTTTTTAAAAGTCGTCAGATGGTGGACTTAAAGGAGAGTTATGAAGAGAAGATGGACAGCACATTTGAGATGTATAAAGAGGCGTTGAAAGAGCATGCATACCAATGCGCTCTGGAGAGACTAGAAGAGGATTACATCCCTATAGAGGAATACAATGAAGAGCAAGAGAGAGTCAAGGTATATACATAATTGTTCAAATGTAATTAACCCCCAACTATTTAGTGTGTAACAGCACTGGGTGTACATTTGCCTGTCTATATATATATATATTGGCTATATCTAGGTATGAGAATATAATATGCCAGCAGTCTAGCATTGTAACTGCACAATGTCAACCTAGCTGCCTTTATTTTAATAAGTTGATTTGCTAAAATCAGGTGTTTTATGTATAGTATGTTAGACTAATGTTTTTAATATAGGAGCTAGAGAAGCTTGTTCGAGAGTTGGAACAGAAATGCCAGCGTTGCGGTCCTCCACCACTCATGCAGGACAACTCCATGCAAACAAATCCATTTCCTGCCACAGAAGAGTCAGGTATCATCTATTTTAGTGTGACTGGATCTGTCTCTCTGTGAGTTGTGGTGGAGCTCACTTTATTTTTTATTTAACTTTTCGGACTGGAAAATGTAAAAATGCAGCTGTGTGTGTGGTGGGGATTAGTTTTTGTTGGGTTTGTACAGTCGTGTGTACTCATCCATCCTTTGACTGAATTCCATCCATTGCAGAAAGATTCAAAATGCTGTACAAGGAAAAGTGTGCAGTGGAGAAACTGTGTTGAGAAGCAAGAGGTAAATGGACAACTGAAAGTTTCTGTAGCAGTTTCATGATGTTGTTCTCGTGTGTGTGTGTGGCTTATTTTATTAAAAACATTTTTTAGTTGATTGTGTCTTTCGAGCAGCGAATCAGTGAGTTGAATGAGACTCTGCAGGAAGCTGGGGAGAGCTACATGGAAAAACTAGCAGAGATCCAAAATCTGCAAAACAGGCTCACAAATCAAGTAAGAACACACAGACATGAAACCTACACTCTAAAAATGCTGGGTTAAATACAATCCAGGGCTGGGTAAATATTGGACGGAACACATGCTGGGTTGTTTTCAACCGACAGTTGGGTTAAATGTTTAACCCAACCTTCTGGGCAGTAACCCAACCGCTGGGTCTAAACAACCCAATCGCTGGGTTGCATTTAACCCAGCATTTGTTGTGTACTGTATAACCATGTGCTCATTATGAAAGCTTTTTATTTGTTAACAGGAGCAAACAATTGAGTGTTTACAAAGTGATGTCGTGGCCAAAGAGAAAGAGGTAAACTGTTTGCGGCAGGAAATTGCAAAACTGGCTAATGATTCTGTAGGACAGCCTCGTCCAAGGTGTGGTCTGCTGGTCAACATTAAAGAATCAATGACGCCACAATCTACAGGAAGTCTATGTCGCACCATTAAAAAGTCTGTAAGGGCAACAACATCTCTAAGGAAAAAGCCGAGCTGATTACATGCTTTGAAGTGCTATTCTAGCACTATTTGTTGAATGTGTTTCTTCTCTTTTTGTTTTTGTAATAAAAGTCTATTTTAAACTCTGGAGTCTTTTGGACTTTTATCAATGATTGTGATTTAACATGCTTTGACCCTGATATAATGTTCATTGCCCAGATGGTTCCGAAATTTGTAAAGTGTCTGCTTATTTAAAACGTTAATTGTCTTTTAAATGGGTCATGGCATAAATCAAATTTGCCTTGATCTTTTGACATATGAGAGGTGTTTGCCACTAAAATATCCTGCAAGGTTCCTATTAATCTCCTTTTTTATAAATGAAGCATTATTTAACCAAGCTCCAGACACTGCTTAATTGGACATTGTGGAATTGCTGACATGGGCAAATACATTTGCATATGAAGATACGTATCAAATTGCCCCTTTTCATAGACGTGTTATTAGCTTGGTCCCTCGTTTGTTTTTTCGATTTTAAACCCCACTCATAGTAATTGTTAACATTCCCTTTATGATATACTTGACTACTTGTTTATGGTGTCTTTAATAGTAGCCTACAATCAAGTACACTATTACGGTGTCATTAGTAGCACTTTTTGCCACATTAAAAAATATAGCACCAAGTATTTTGTGCTAAATGTATACTTACTGTTAAATAGTGAATTTTGGTACACATCTAAATGCATGAATGAATAAACCAATCATGTACTATTAGTGCATTTATAGTACAATAAATGAGAAAGAGAAGTGATTTTCCCTCCTTTAACAACTAATAAACAACATATCCTTTAACCCTAACACTAGACAATATATTCAGTATCGATCACTATTTCTTATGTTCACTTAAGACACAATTAACCGACTGTTTACTTTTGTTTACTTAAAACAAGCATGTCTAGGCTTTATTTAAAAAATGTAATTATCACTATTTTATCGTTGTTTTCTCAGCATGTTAAAAATTAATCAGTCCTGTGAAACTGTCAAACTGCCTAGTCCTTTACTCAAGAGGATGGCTCAGTGGCGGACTGGCCATCTGGAGTTTTCTCGGTGGGCTGACCCTTTGCGTAATATACAGGTGCATCTCAATAGATTAGAATGTCGTGGAAAAGTTCATTTATTTCAGTAATTGTCATTTTTATTTCTTACAATTTAAAAAGGTACTAACTACATTTTTGTACATTTTTATTTCATATAGTTCAGCTAGGTGTGACTAAACAGTAAGTGGGAGTAGTTAAGAAAAAAAACGCATTGCAGCCTGCTGAGACGATGGCCCACCAGGCCAGAGGAGGTGGTCAGCTACACACTGAAGGCCAGAGGAGATGGTCAGCTACACACTGAAGGCCAGAGGAGATGGTCAGCTACACACTGAAGGCCAGAGGAGATGCTCAGCTACACACTGAAGGCCAGAGGAGATGGTCAGCTACACACTGACGGCCGGAGGAGATGCTCAGCTACACACGACACCACTCAGTGTAACTAACTGAATGTAACGTGTGTCTGCAGAATAAATTTGACTGCTGTGGCGTAAACTCAGGATTTCTGATAGTTTTTCAGTTATCTTAAAGTATTATACAGATACGCCAAACTTGGTAACCTTATTACATGGGTTCTCAACTCTGGCCCTTGAGTTCCACTTTACTGCAGAGTTGAGCTCCGACCCTAATAAAATACACCTGAACAGGCTAACCGAGATTTTCAGGATTACTAGAAAGTTACACGCAGGTGAGAGCTAAATTCTATAGGAATTGGACATAAAGGTTTTATTGCCTTATGCTGCTTTTCATGTCAGACATAAGGACAATTCTCACTTCATTTTAAATACTTATTTAAACATCATGCACCTCATATTGGATATGCCTACACAAACACTGTTTTAGACAACTGTGACGGGCACAAAATTGGACACAGTATAGCAATGATTGACTGTTTTGAGATTTCCACAGAGAAACCATTCAGAGTGAAAGTGTTTATCAGAATGTCTTCTACCTACAAGCACTATTTAGTATTTGACAGATCATCTAGCACTTCTAAGAATCCACGCAGAAAGGGTCATCGGAAATGTTTGTCAGAAGCATCAAATCATCATCTTAATGTATTAATCTTTATTTGTAGTACTTACACTTACACTTAAGTCCACTTAAGAAAACTGTGCTGATGATTCATCATGCTTGCCACATCTTCTGTTATTCATTTTAAAACTGATTTTTAACACTGTGTTGCATTAATATTAAAGTATGTATATTGCCATTTTCATAGATGTTTTTTTGATTGTCACCTTGTTATTAGTACGTATCAGTACTTGTCATCAGCCAAATAAAGTATGGACAATTTTGAACAAACAGGGTAAGGTTTGATGGCAGAGAATCACATGATGTAATTACTTACAATTGTGCAAATTATGTGTGCAAATTAATGGTAGACAACTATGGTAACTGGTAGGTTTTTATACTGTAAACAAGATAATCATATATCCAACGAGGTTGGAGGCAGAGATGATGTCAACCCGCAGCACCAAGGAGGCTCAACTTTTTGCGGCAGGTCAGGGGAGTGAGGTATGGATACATCCGTTACATTAAACCTCACTCCCGTTGGTCAATGTAACCCCCCATCGATGACAAAATTACGGGAGGCGGGCGCTCTATAAAGGCTTACGTTTCCTAAAAAAATAGCTGAGATTATTGTATGGATCTCGATGACAAAATTATAGAAATTACGTTTCCTAAAAAAAAATAGCTGAGATTATCTCGGTACCGTATCTACTTGGTTTGCATCTGTTTCTCCAGTATGAAGGTTTAATATATCTTTATTGTATGGCTCTGTACACTTTTAGTTCACTGCTCAATGCAACGAGACCTTCAAAATGGCGCCTCGGTGACGTCACACATAATAAACGCACTTGACTGACAAAGACCGATTGTGACCCTCTCTGAAAACCCAGGTAAAGTATTTTTTTTTGTGATTTGCTGTTTTCTACCAAAAAAAATCTGTCATATGGTAAAGAACATTCTGTGAAAATTTGACCTTTATATCTTTAATATTGACTGAGTAAGGTCATGTCAAAGATTTAAATTATAGTGAAAATAATGGTAGAAATCGATTTTTGATGCTTGTTTTCTCATAATTAGATTTTGAGCCTTCAGCCTGGATTTCACAGAGAGGGTCACACAATTCAGCAATATTTGCCAACCGTTTAGTTAAACATTAACTAAGACATTAATTTTCAGGAATGCAAACTACTGGCCTTTTAAAATGTCTAAGATTTTAATGCTGTTATTTGAATCGTCACAATGTAGGCTACATAATGCAGTTTTCAGCAGATATGAAATATGAAATGAGTTAATGTAAATCTGCTTTCTTCCGTGATTTCACACGGAAAATGTTTACAAATCTATAAAAAATCATTCTCAATCTTACTCTAGAACATTGTAAATCTGAAGACTTTTGCTTTTGAGTGCTGTGCATAGGAAAGTGATTTATATTATAGACCTAATAAAAATATAATTTGCTTATTAATTCACAAGCATTAGCCTATTTTATAGACACACTGGTGGTTAAAAGTTTGAAATAATTAAGGCTTTTTATTTATTTATTTGAAAGAAGATTTAATTTATTTTACCAAAAATACAGTAAAGCAATAGCCTAATATTATGAAATATTACACTTAAAATAGTGGTTTGTATTTTGAATGTTTTAAAATGTTATTTATTTATGAGATCAAAGCTGAATTTTCAGCATCATTACTCCAGTCTTCAGTGTCCCTTCAGAAATCATTCTAATGCTGACTAATTTGCTGCTTAATTATCAGTTATTATTTGTGATCAATTATTAATACTGGTTTTATTATTGGTATAATGGTTCTCAGTTAAAAGTCAATTTTTGTATTCTATAATCTTTGATTTAATGCAAAATTGTTGAAGAAAAATATTAATTTTTTATTTTTTAATCTTACCCAAAACTGAAATGTATCACATTTTTCACAAAAATATGAAGCAGCACAACAGTTTTTAACATTCATAATAATCAGAAACGCTTCTTGAGCACAATCAGCATATTAGAATGATTTCTGAAGGATCATGTGATATGATGACTGGAGTAATGATGCTGAAAATTCAGCTTTGATCACAGCAATCAATTATATTTTACTATAGTCTCATAGAAGACAGCTGTTTTAAATTGTAACATTATATTTTCACAGAACTGTTTACTATATTTTTCATCATCAAAATAGTTTGTATACGCTTTTCCACAATTGGAACTCTATTCTCTACCGTAAAATCAGTCCGCATTCTGCACTATTCAAGTCTTCTAGACGATACCAGAGCATTGTGTCATATGGACTGATAATATTGGTATTTAACTTGAGTGATATTAAACAGTAAAATTATTTACTATTTACCATACACCAGAAAAGAAAAATTATAATATCAAGAATATGCCGCTCATTTTTGGTGTGGTGCGGTGTGTTGCGGAACGGGTTCGGTGGGCCTCTCTGTGCCAAGAAGTTCAGGGCCACTTTTTGGCCCCAGTCCACCCCTCACTTGAAAATGATGATATTTAGTTGTTAAAGGGTTCTATGTAGAATTAAGAAACCCTTGTTATTAGTGACAGTGGTGACAGTTGTGGCCAGCAACTTTTTGCTCATGCTTTTGCACACACTCCATAGTAATGCAAGCGAGAGATGACCAATGTGACTCACCAACATGTCGCCGGAGGAGGTTCTTTAAAATAACGAAAGTTATGAAAGTTTCCCTTGGATTTGCCCTGAGTCCTTCACATAAAAATTAGTCTACAGGCTCTCATTTTTCAAGTTTCTTTACATGCTGTTCAGACATTGGCAATAAAAAGTGATTAATACTTGAAAATTATTTCATAAAGACCCTTTAAAAAATAAATTTTGTCCATAGAAAAAGTAGCTAACTTTAGCTAGCAAGCTAACGGCACTCAGCTAGCCAGCAAAGTTCTAGATCAGCACAGTACTTTTCTGTCCTGTAATAACATTCAGTGAGCAATATCTGAATATATATATTTTAGTACTTTGCACTGAGCATCTTCTTTTCATTTTTTATTGATTTATCCCCCACTTGGAACCATGGACAAATTAAAGGGTTCACCCCAAAATGAAAACACTGTCAATAATTACTTACCCTCATGTTGTTTCACACCTGTAAGGCTTTAACATTTTCATTCTATTTTAAAAGTTCTAGTCATTCATGCACATGCGTATTTTGTTTAGTTTTCATGTATAATTTGTTTATATTTTATTTTTAATTCGTGTTCATACATTTTCTATTCACTTTCATTTTTTTTCAAGGTCTATGATTCAATTGCCTGTAGATCCACTTTTAGCAGCAATACTTTAAGAATTAATTTTCTGTATGACATTATCATTCTCTCACATCGTTCTGGAGGAATTTTGGCCCACTCTTCTTTACAACATTGCTTCAGTTTACTGAGGTTCGTGGATGTTTGTTTTATAAACAAATACAAATAAATACATGCACAGCTCTCACCACATTATTTGAGTCAGGATGATGTCTGGACTTTGACTGGACTGATGCAACTGCGATTGTTGTCCCCTTGATTCTTTTCTTTTCAGAAAGCATTGTACTGGGAGCATTGTACTGTTGCATGACCCAGTTTTAGTCCAACTATTGTTGTCGGAAGGATGGCCTCACATTAGACTCTAGAATACTTTGGTATACAGAGAAGTTCATGGTTGATTAAATGACTGTGAGATGCCCAGGTCCTGTGGATTAAAACAAGCCCATAATCATCACCCCTGGTGTTTGTGCTGATGAGCTCTTTAGGTTTTCACCAAACATGCCACTGTACATTATGGCCAAACACATCCACTTTGATCTCATCAGTTCAAAGGACATTGTTCTAGAAGTCTTATGATTTGTTCAGATGCAACTTTGCAAACCTAAACCGTGCTGCCATGTTCTTTATAGAGAGAAGAGGCTTTCATCTGACAACTCTTCCATACATGCCATACTTGTCTCATATTTTTCTAATTGTACTGTCATGTACTGTCATTTAACATGTTAACTGAGGCCTGTAGAATCTGTGGTGAAATTATTGGGTTGTCTGCTATTTCTCTAAGCATTACATAGTCTGATCTTGGGCTGAATTTGCTGGGATGTCCACTCCTGGGAGGATTGGTGTCTGTCTTGAATATCTTCCACTTGTGAATAAACTTCTTCACTGTAGATTGATGGACTTCAAATTGTTTGGAAATGGCTGTATTACCCCACCCAGATTGATGGCAGCAACAATTGCTTCTCTAAGATCATTGCTGATGTCTTCCATCGTTGGTATTGTATTAACACACACCTGAAGGCTCCAGACGAGCAAACTGCCAAAACTTCTGCTTTTATATAGGTGCTCAGACTTCAGTAAATCAAAGCTGTTTGATTAGCTGTGCCTGACTGCTACTTACCCTCTTAATTCCTATGTTAACAGTGAGGGTGTCCTAACTTTGTCACCCATGGATTTTCCATTGTGGCTTTATTTTTGTTAAACAAATAATGACACAGTGCAACGTGTCATGTGTTGTTGTTCATCTGAGGTTTTATTTTCCAAATTTTAAGACCTGGCAAGTACCAGTGAATGTTCTATTATGTCCCGAAATGGAAAATCATGGAATTCAATAGGGTGTCCTAACCGTTTCACGACTGTATGTTGAATGTGTTACACTTAATAATAATAATAAAAAAAATCAATTGTTATTCTATGTGCCTTGCTCTTCACTTGTCAAATTTCTATGAGTTTACACACTGGGGGGTATTTTCATGATCTTGCCTATAGGGTCCCACAACCCTATAGGCCGGCACTGTTTGTAGTTTCGTAAAATTCTACCACACTCTACTGCAGTGGTTACCAGACTCTGTCCTGGAGGGCTGGTGTCCTACACAGTTTAGCTCCTACCCTAATTAAACACACCTGAACTAGCTAATCAAGGTCTTGCTAGGTATACTTGAAACTTCCAGGCAGGTGTGTTGAGGCAAGTTTGAGCTAAACTCTGCAGGACACCGGCCCTTCAGGATCAAGTTTGTTGATCCCTGCTCTACTGGTTTGGCTTTACTTGCTCTCTGACATGAAATTATACTCTCTTGAGTACTTATTTTGAACAAGTAATTACATTGCGCCACCTATTGATGGAGTGTGGAGCATCAGTGTGCAGTAAATACAAGAGGGTATAGATTCATTGCCTTTAAACAATCTAGTAAAATCTTAGAAATGTATAGGGAATTTCTTGGTAAATTGGACAAAAAATGGATAAATCATTTATACTTACTGTATCTCTTATATTGACCTCATATTTTTGTATCTGATACACTATCATAAAACATGTTCCACTGTATCTGGGTGTGTACATAAGCTACAGAATGTTTTCCAATGATACGTAATGATTGATTGACTGCTGTTTGTCCTACATGGAGACAAGAAATTACGGTGACGCATTGCTGCCGCACCCATATTATTTTTCCACTCGATTATGTCGTAATATCGAGATGTTTTCTCGTTAAAACGACATCTTTTCTTGTAAAAACGAGATGTTATGTTGTAGAAACGATATAATTTTCTCGTTAAAATGACATCTTTTCTCGTAAAAAATTATATAATTTTTTCTCGTAATAAACATATATCATATGTCGCATATGTAATAGACCGACATGTTTTCCGTTATAATAGATATATGGTAGGCTACATTATGTGAGCGAGCTGAGCGATTGTCCGAGCTTCTGTTGCCACAGTCTGACATAAATGAGGATCTGCACCCTGCTGAATTGAAATAAACTGTTTAAAATGTATTTTAATGTAATGGTTTTAATTGTAGTGGCATGTTTATTAGGATTAATCTCCAATCTGTCTACAACATAGTGCTATCCAATAACTGCACTCAGACCCATGACTTGTTTAAGCTATATATCAGATCAAAACAGTTATTTTTGAATATTTGACTCTGGGCTTGGAATATTTATTTATTTCAATGACTGAAGTTTGATTTACCAACAAATCGAAATATGAACAAAGATAAATAAAGAGATTGTCCAATAGGTTAATAATAATAATAATAATTATTATTATTATTATTTCGTTCTGTTTGAAAACAGGTAAACAAATTAAGCTAGATTTTTCGTAGGCCTATTTTTGTTTGTGTGTAAACAAATGAGCTGCTTTAATATTTCTTTCACACGCGTGGGCGGCCTTGATAGCTACTTTAGTCTGATTATATATTAATTATGTATTAACGATTTTATATTATTAAATTATCTTTAGCTGAATCAAGAAACATCGACAAAAATATGTCGTTTTAACTAGAAAAGATGTCGTTTAATGAGAAAATTATATAGTTTTTACGACATATCTAATTTTTACGAGAAAAGATGTCTTTTTAACAAGAAAACATCTCGTTATTACGAGAAAAGATGTGGTTAAAACGACATAACATCTCGTTATTATGACATAATCGAGTGGAAAAAATAATTTGGGTGTGGCAGCAATGCGTCACAATAATAAATAACCAAATCTTCCCTTCTATTATCACAAATAGCTCTTATATATCTTCCCATTCTCTGTGCCTAGATGTCCATTAAAAGCTTTCAAACGTATATACACATAGCATTTCTCCATTTGTTTATTTTTTTTTTTTTTTTTGTTTGTTTGTTTTTTAACTGGGTGCTTATTTTATGACCTTTAACCAGTCCGATAAGGTCAAATAAACCCTAGTTGCAATGTTTTTAACTCAAGTTGTATTTCCCCGATTTCTACAAGATGCTACTGTATATAGACTAGATTCACCACAACATATTCTTAATGCCTGAGTTTGTCACTCTTTTTTTTCAGTGACAATGATGCTGAATTGTAAGACTGCCCTGTTCTGCCTATTGTATATCTAATCAGAACACAATATACTCTCTAAAGTCTAGTTGTCGGCCAAATTCCTCATTATTTGTGGTTTTGAATATGGATGCCAAATGTCAACTTTGAATCTTTATACAATTTTACCACATATACCTGCTCTAGCAACTGATTATAGATATTTAATTTAACTTTAGGTCTTTGTCTCTTTCTTAAAAAATCATGTTATCTGCATTTTAAACTATTTAAATCTAAGTCCTCTATAGCCTCTTGGATATTCCTTTCTACGTAACTTAAATATATTTATCTCTTCCATCATCCATGTACATCTTGATATTCCTATCTCAGGTTGTATTTTATAAAAAAAAATCCTTAGGGCATTCTGGTTTCAGTTGACCAAATTATTATATATTTTTTTTATATTTAGACACTACACTCACCGTGTTGTCATTATCATGTGACCTACCTGCATCAGTTGCATTGCTTTACTGTCATTCACAAAGACTATCATGGGGCCTCATGGGATAGTAAAATGTCCATTACATGCACACTTTAGAATCTCGCCCAGAAATAGTGTGTCATTCAGGTACTTTTTACCTACCCATTTATGAGTATCGTGAATTTAGACACACTACTTTTGTCACTTTCTGTTTTTGACCTACTATATAGTAGGCACGTGTGCAATTTTAGATACAGCCAAATTCTCTTAAGCGCTGTGTCTTATTTTACTGGATTGCATCCAGGAGGGCTGCATCACTGTCTTGAACTACAGTACCACACTGGTTAAACCATGTTATTGCAGGACCTTACTTGTCGACAATTTTTATTGTTGACTTTGTTGATAATGGTGATTAATCATTTCAGCCCTAGCAGAGGTTGAAATATGCAAGTTGAAATGTCCCACACTTGTGACCTCAATGTGTCAATCACACCACAAGATGGCACCATGACTCAACAAAAACTTTTTGTGTTCTGCAAAGTCCGAGATGACCGAGTTGGGCTGCGTTTTTTATGCCCTTTACTTGCTAACTTCTGTACATCATTGATTACACGTTGCACAAGGGCCCATTACTGGCAGAACCCTTCCAATGGGCTAAATTGGAACCACCTAAGCCCTTGATTACTTGGAATCTCCTACATTTATCACCTTACAAATTAACACAAATACATTTATATTTAGCAGACGCTTTTATCCAAAGCGACTTACATTGCATTGAGGCTATACATTTGTATTGTCAGTATGTGTGTTCCTGGGAATCAAACCCACAACCTTTGCGCTGCTAACGCAATGCTCTAACCACTGAGCCACAGGAACAGTCCTTAGGGCATTCAAATACCTATATGTATGTATATATATATATCTATATATATATATATATATTATATATATATATATATATATATATATACATATAGGTATGCTTGGGCTGTTTTAAATCTTTAAAAAAAAATCATATATCATAAGAGTTGTTTGGGGTGGGAGAAAATTAAATGAAATGTGTTGTAACATCATAATCGTGTTGCAATATGCTTTTAAGAGTTGCCTGAAGTGTACATATGAAGTATACTCACTCCCTCATGGCAATGGAGGGGTCAAGGGTCTGTCCATATGAACTACCCTCACACAGCTGACAGACTGTGTAAATAACTTACACTGTTGTGGTGTGAATACATTTTTTTTTAATTTAATTTGACAAGAACTGGAACACGCAGAGCCGAGCCTCCCTATATGCAGAATACGCAAGCTGCGTAGGGCCCCTGAAACACCAGCGGACCTTGCTCTCAAAGAGGTTTTCATTTAGTTTAGTTTTTGAAGTTGGCCAGTGGTTATGAAAACATGATCAATTATTTGAATATGGTGTGCTGTCACCCTCTCTACGTAAAATGTCAGTCAAATCATTTAACGTGAACGCGTACAGTCTCTTGCATGAAAAAAAAAAAAACGAACCGCAGAAGAGATTCTGTTTCTCGAGCACTTTCCGCGAGGGCGAATCGGGGAGTGAAACGCAGGCAAATGCATTTCATCCATTCTTTCACCAGCCAAAACCCCGCCGGCGACAAATTTCTGCGTAGGGCCCCCAAAAGTCTAGGATCGGCACTAGGAACACGCTGTCGTATACGCCGATCCTGAGCTTTCCAAACATGCTCAATGGGTGACATGTCTGGTGAGTATGCAAGACCTGGAATGTTTTCAGATTCCAGGAATTGTGTACAGATCCTTGCAACATGGGGCTGTGCATTATCATGCTGCAACATGAGGTGATGGTCATGGATGAATGGCACAACAATGGACCTCAGTATCTCGTTACGGTATCTCCATTCAATGTGTCATCAATAAAATGCACCTGTGTACATTGTTCATAACATACGCCTGCCCATACCATAACCCCACCATGGGCCACTCGATCCACAATGCTGACATCCGCAAACTGCTCACCCACACGACGCCATACACCGTCTGCCATCTGCCCTGTACAGTGAAAACCGGGATTCATCCGTGAAGAGAACACCTCTCCAAAGAGCCAGACGACATTGAATGTGAGCATTTGCACACTCAATTCAGTTACAACGACGAACGGCAGTCAGGTCGAGACCCGGATGAGGACGATGAGCATGCAGATGAGCTTCCCTGAGACGGTTTCTAACAGTTTGTGCAGAAATTCTTTGGTTATTCAAACCGATTGTTTGCAGCAGCTGTCTGGGTGGCTGGTCTCAGATGATCTTGGAGGTGAAGATGCTGGATGTGGAGGTTTTGGGCTGGTGTGGTTACACGTGGTCTGCGGTTGTGAGGCCAGTTGGATCCACTGCCAAATTCTCTCAAACGCCTTTGGAGGACGGCTTATGGTATAGAAATGAACATCCAATTCACAGGCAACAGCTCTGGTGGACATTCTGCAGTCAGCATGCCAATTGCACGCTCCGTCAAAACTTGCGACATCTGTGGCATTGTGCTGTGTGATAAAACTGCACATTTTTGAGTGGCCTTTTATTGTGGCCAGCCTAAGGCACATCTGTGCAATAATCATCTGTCTAATCAGCATCTTGATATGCCACACCTGTGAGGTGGATGGATTACCTCGGCAAAGGAGAAGATCTCACTAACACAGATTTAGACAGATTTGTGAACAATATTTGAGAGAAATAGACCTTTTGTGAAAAAGTCTTAGATCTTTGAGTTCAGCTTATAAAAAATGGGGGCAAAAACAAAAGTGTTGCTTTTATAATTTTGGTCAGTGTAGTTTTTACATATGGGTGGGTAGAAATTAAAGTAATGTGAAGTGTGATGAACAAAAAAAAAACACAATGAATACATCAACTTTTTATTAACTTTATGTATAGATTTTTATAGAAATTTCTTCTGCCACTATGTGGATTTAGTGTGCTATGGAAGTACAAATAAAGGTACAGTATGATAGTGGTTAGTCTGACCTCCAATGGTAAATACATGTTGAGAAATAAATAGTTCATTAAAAATAGGAAATAAACAATATGTTTAACTCAAATTATTACATTTTATTTTAGAAACATTAACAACATATCAGCTGCCATTGATAAAAGAGATGCATTTTGACAAAACAGTACATATTTTGTGGTGTGCCCATCCTCTTCTCTTTTATTTATTTTCTTTTTTTTGCTAGGTCAAATAAAAAAAAATAGTTTGCTAGATTTGTTTTTCTGTTTTTATTGTAGATTTTATTTGGCACCACTCTTACTTTATTTTGACTATTTTATTTATAACTGTTCTACTTCATATGTACCATATATTAGTTTACATTTAGCCATCATAATTAAAACTCTGTCACACTGTAAACTATGCACAGTTATTAAAGGGATAGTTCACCCAAAAATGAAAATTATGTCATTAATTACTCACCCTCATGTCATTCCAATCCTGTAAGACATTCGGTCATTATCGGAAAATACATTAAGATATTTTTTTGATGCATTCCGAGAGCTCTCCGACCCTCCCATAGACAGCAAGGATCCTTACACGATCAGGGCTCAGAAACATAGCAAGGAGATTGTTAAAATAATCCATGTGACATCAGTGGTTCAACCGTAACTTTAAGAAGCTACGAGAATTTTTTTGTGTGCTACATTTGAATATTTTAATGATTTTATTGCTATGTTTCTGAGCCTTGATCATGTAAGGATCCTTGCTGTCTATGGGTCAGAGAGCTCTCGGAATGCATCAAACATATCTTAATTCGTGTTCTGTAGATGAACGAAGGTCTTACAGGTTGGAACAACATAAAGGTGAGTAATTGATGACATCATTTTCGTTTTTTGGGGGGTGAACAATCCCTTTAAGTAAATAAGTTAGACAAAAATCCTCAAACGTTTTATAACCTGATGACTGCAATTCCCACCTACCAGAAGAAACACTAGAGTGTATATACATATATATATACATGTCCTATACAGATGTAATTGTACCACATATTACAGCAGGAATACTATACTTTACATAGATTTTAATAACACTGCACAGTGTTTTTAAAATAGTGTGCTGAGTTGTTCAATATTTAAAAATACATCTTGAGTTTTTTTCAAAAATAATTAATGGCATACACATGTTTATTGACATACATGACTTAGCAATTACTTTTCAGAATATATATTAAAATGCTAAGCAAGTTTAAAGCATGGGGCAATGCTGTCCACAAAACATGTATAAAATCTCCAGTGCATCAGGTTCTACTGAGTGTCTTGTGACTTCTGCACTTTGTCCTTTGGTTGGCTGAGTAATTACAGGAGGTATAGTTTCTATCATTGGATGCACCTTATTAGCTGCTTTTTTGATGTCCATTGGTGTGAAGACAGTTGCAATGCTGTGTTTCTCAGCCCAACATTTTGGAGGCTCTGTTAAAGGAGTCACTTTGTTTTCTGTTTTCCTTTTTGGACAGTCAGGCGTTTGGTCATCTGGCTGAATCTCAGAATCATTGGCATTTGGAAGGTGAAAGTAGGTGATTGTCCTCCCTGGGCACTCTTCTTCTTGTTCTGTGCAAGAAGGATCCTTGTCAGGCATCACTGAAGAATGGCCAAATAAGGAATATGGAATGTCCTCTTTTACAGAACTGTGCTCTGACTCAGCCAACCAAGTCTTGTCTTCTATATTCTTGGATGTGTCTTCATTCTCCAAACAAGATTTCAAGCTCATTTGATTTTCCCTAAGTAACCAGCGACCCTTATCAATTAAGACTGCATCCTTGGGTCCCACCCTTACATTAAGAGTGACACAGTTCATTGGCTCATTTAAATCTACTGAGCTTGTAGCATTAAAGTATGACAAATCTGGAATGGCATTTGTGTGAACTTCAGGGAGGGAGGGCAGACTTGAGGCATTTGTACATCTAAGACCTTCTCTATTCTCAAATGTTTCAGTTGAAGGAGATCTCTTCTCATCGGAACTACATCCTTTAGAGCCTTTTCCATAAAGCTGCTCAATAGTTCTTTTTACATAACCCTTTGCAATGGACAACTTGCATGTGTTTTTCTCTTCTCTTGACACCTCTGAGGATGTTAATAATTGGTATTCTTTTCTGGGAGAAGATTCAAGTTGGTAATTTGACAGTTCAGAGCTTGGGCTTCTCAGCTGTGCATGTCCATGCCGCATATCTGTATTGCTCTTGGCAAGAAACATGTCTCTGATGGATTTCACTCTGTTGGTCTGAATGTGTGCCTCTGAATCTTTTGCCAAATCACTGTTTTTTGAATCATAACTGAATGCTAATGATGATGAGACACAATCCATTGATCCACTTTTTGTGGTTTTGGTAATCTTTGATGCCTCTTGATTAGTTACACTGTGGTTCATGAGCCTTTTGCCAGTTGTCTGTTCTGTATTATAAGGTATCTTAACCACTGATTTTTCCTGGTCTTGTAGACTACCGATAGGCTTTGCAACAGTACTTGCTCTTGCCTCCTCAAAATTAATCTCATTTTCTTCATACTCAATGATTTCTTCAGGAATCTCCACACAGTTCTCCTGATAGATGGTGTAGCATTCTGGTGCTTCTAGGATTACATGCTCCTCCTCAGAATAAGTCATACTTTCCATACAGAAGTCTTGATGTGTTGTTGAATGTTGTATTTCATCCACTTCTATATTTGATTCAATATGAGTATGAGAGATACCTTGCACCCCAGGTAAAACAATATCCCTCTCTGTTGTTTTTGTTTTATTGTGTAACTGATCTTGAGTTTGAATGGCCTGAAACTCATTTCGCCAATGTCCTGATATTGTCTCATTTGAACATATCTGATCTGCTCCATCATTCGGGTCAGGACTTTTCACATTAAGATTATTTTCTTTACTGAAATACTTATCTTTAGGAAATGTCTCGTCACTATATCTTCCATTCTCCTCCTGTTGGTTGACCTTTTCTTTTGCAGAGAAATTAAATTTTCCTATACAGGTAACAAGTGATTCTGATAATTTAGACCGTTCCTCTTCAACAGTGTTTCTGTCTGTTTCCATCTCATTTACCACTTTTCTTATCAACTCTTCTTTTTTAAATACTGTCTTAAGAGATTCAGAATTCTCCCATTTAGAACTGTTTTCTTTGCATGTGCCTCTTCCCTCGGTCATTTCATTTTGCCTTTCTACTCTACTCATCTCTTCTACTTTTTCCTGATGTTTCTTGAAAGTTTCTCCTACTTTCTCCAACTTTCTGAATATTTCAGCCTCAAAGCTAGATTCACCAGGTGGCATATCCTTGTAGATATCAGAAACTGGTATTACACCTTTAATTTTTTTCTTTGTGTTGCAAAAGTTGTAATTTCTCAAATCCTGTTGGTATCTATCTTCAATCACAAGATCCTTTTCAGATATTTCCAGTGAGTCTACCACGGAAACCTGTGAATTGTCACTATCTTTAAGGTATGCAGTTATAGCTCTATCAATAACTGAAATAACATACATGTTCACACAATCTTCCAGCACAAAATCTGATAAACTATCCATTTTCTCTTTAGAGTGGAGCTCTGAAAATCCATTCATTTTCATTGCTGGGAATGAATCACTAACTTTGTCAGTGTCTTCTATCTGATTGCATATGCTCTCATCTAAATGGCTAAGGGCTGCCAACTCTTCTCTGACTCTCTCTGGAACACCTAAATGTTGCATCAGCACTTGGATAGCATATTCTTCCTCCTCTGAACTTGAGCTTTGATTAGATTCACTCACAGTGATCTCTGGTGTGGCACTGCAACACCTTGCTTTATTGATCAGTACTTGGAAGCCTTTCCAGCTCTGTAACATCTGGACAGATGATGAGTTGTGAAGGTGAGATAGACTTAGCCTAAGATGCTCTGCATCTTCTATTGATACCAATTCTTTTAGAGATTGGATCATGTGCATAGCCTCAGAACAGCTTATGTTGGCATCAGCCTGACCATATGCATTTAAATGGCTTAAGCCATCCTTTAAAGTCATAACACAAAGAAAGGCAAGAAGTACCCTAGAGGAAGAGCTAAATGTAGATTCCAACATTTTGTTCCACCACCATTTGTGTTGTGTAATCCCACGAAGTGACTCTATGTAATAACAAAGCTGATCAAGTACTGATTTCATATCTGGCCTAACAGACATTTTTACTGTGTAAAAGTTTTGTGCTTGCAAATCTATCAGTTCTGTTAGAGGCTTTGTTTGGATACCAAGTGGTTTCCTCAACAAAGTATTTTCTGTGTCATATGAGTCGGTCGGTCTTATTAACTTAGGTGTCTGTTGATTTTCCCTTGTTTTTGTTAAGTGATCACCATTTATTTGTTCAGGCTTTTTTGTCCTTGGTGAATATACACACGTCTCTTTCTCTCCAAAAGCTTCATTTGTTGATGGTTGTATTGTATTACAAGATTGATAATTGAACAGAGATGCTTTTACCATTGTGTTATTTTTGGGTATAGTTTCTAAAGAGGGCTGGTTAAGCAGTGGTGGTTTTACCTCTTCACTTCTCTGTAGCCATAATTCAACATATTCTGATGTTTGCCGTCTCAACGTGCCTTTGATGGGTGATGCTTTTTGCATTTTTGTGTTTGGCAAAGTGTAACTACCAGCTTGCACTTGGATGTTGTTTAGATTTTTTTTAACTAAAAAAGAGCTTAGGTCATCTGTTTTCAGTTGAACACACTCTAACTGCTCTGTTTGGAGTTTTAGAGGCACATTTCCATTATTATTTCTCATTTTCAGTAGTTTTTGAGCAGCTTTTGTTGTAGAATTCTTGTTTAGTTTCATAGCTCCTTTCTGACTTGATATATCAAGTTTTTTTTTCTTTATTTCTTTCAGAATGTCAACTTTACTAGCCCTTTGTTTTCTTTTTGGAATAGCAGACTTAAACAAGTGATTCTTCTTTACTACTACTCTAACTGTCTTCCTCTTTGTGGTCGTACCAAGAGTAAGAACTCTTTTAGATACTGAGGCTTTTGAGGATGCGGTAACTGGTGTCACTGCCACCATGGCTCTCTTTGTAGAGGTGGTGTTTGTTTTGTCAGTGGAAGCACAAGGTTTAGAAATTGGGGAGAGTATACCTTGTTTCCAAACTGACTGACATTTGATGTTTGCCAAATTCTCAGATTTTATATCTTCATTAAAGGAATGGAAGATTGTATCTGAGGATTCTGGAAAAGTGGTGTCAGAAGATGCTACATAGTCATGGGGTGAACTGCCAAATAATTGCAAATGATGTTGCGTTTTGCCTGAGAAGTTCTCTTGACAAGTCTGCTTTTCATAAATATGTAAAGGTGTCTCATACATATTTTTATGATTGTCCTGAAACTGGAGATTCTCTGAACATCTGTAGTTGCTCAATTGTAGCAGTGTTGTTCTGTGAATTTCAGAGGCCAGGCCACATCGAGGCTTGGGTACAGGCTTCACATCTCCACTGTCCAGCTCTTCCATGTCAGAGTATGATTGGTTCATATGAAATTCTGCATCACTTACTGTCTTGATGCTCTCAATGGATTCTTCTTTGTGTTGTACCTTGTGCAACCCTGGAAAGTGAGAAAGCGGTGAGGGTAGTCGCTCTAACTCCTTGCTTGCAGCACCTCCACTTATCTCAGTCTCTTCATTTACCTTACAGCCATCCTCAGGGCAGAAACGGTTGCTGTCATTAGGGTCACTCTCGCTGACCTCTATAGTTAGAGTATCATTTTGAGGAGGTAAGTTGTCAGGTAAATGAGCATCCAGGTCAGGACAGGAAATAGTGGCTGCTTTAAATTGACTGTAAACACTGGAACGACTGACTGTGGTTGTCCAATTAATTGTTTCCTCTTCTTTAATAGTGAGGCGTACCTTCATTTCTATGGTCATACTTCCATCTTGATTGACTCTGAAAGCTTTCTCAATGTCATCATCAGAAGGCATGTGTGTGTCATCCTCTTTCTCAAAATCCCGACTGGTAATTACTTCTGTTTCAGCAACTGACTCAAGATGTTGTCCATGCTCTACTTCCACAGAGCCATTTGGGTTGCTTGGAAAAGCATACATACTTCCTGACATACTGTTTTGTATTTGATTCACAAAGTAGTGTTCAGAGGATGGGGAGAAGGGACAGGATTTGGTGCTGCTGGACTTATTTTTTCCTTTGGAATGTTGGTGATATGTAGATAAAATAGGATTTCACAGTATGGTGATAGATATAGATGTTCATTAAGACCAGAAGTTGTGTGGTCAAGTCAGGACAGCAGAAAAGCATTGCAAGGGAGAAAAATAAAGAGCATACATAAACTGATTAGAGAGAGCATGTATGCTATAATCCATATTGAAGGATGTAAGTCACTGTAGGTATTACAGTAGATATGAATGTCTCAGCACTTGCTTAAAGCTAGTCTCAGTAATATATTATCTTGACATGTAGTGAAATGTGTAAAGCATTTTTAAATAGGAATATATATATATAAAATTAACAAATGTCTTACATTTGCAAACAATTATTGAATTTATATTACTTTGTCCTGATTATTATAGTAGTTGAGATCAGTACTAGAGTAAAAGTGAGAAAGAAATTAATAAACGTACGGGCTATTGGATGTCGCCGTCCCAGTCTTTTAACTGGCAGCCACTTTGATGGAGATGACTTCTGAACATCATAGTTTCTTTTTTTGAAAGGTTCCCGGCCAGCAGCCACCAATACCCCAGAGCACAATATCAATGCAGGAAGCCCATCCACCTATGATAATGTGAAAACATCTTTATAGTGTATCAGCAAACAATCTATTCAACAAAGCAGGGATAAATTATTAGTATAGTCAGTAGTCATTCTAGATTACATTGCAATTCATTTCAATTAATCAATTGTCTATGATAATGCATTTATGTCAATGCTATGTCTAAAATACCTGTTAAAGGTAATTTTAAAGCTTCCTGTTAGTCTCAAGCTAGGCTACTTTGTTTAAAAATTCCAGCAGAGTTTGTTATTGCTTTAACAAAGCATTGTTATTGCTTTGTTATTGCTTTAACAAAGGTCAGTGGAGTCCAATATTGTTTTAGACCCAACTGACTTTTATTATGAATAAAAACAGCTGAAATATTCTTCAAAATATCTTAATTTGTGTTTTGTACAATAAATATGTGATTTAATGGCAAACTTGCAAATTTGTACTTCTTTTATCTTGTCTTCTCCCATGTTTTGCACTCGGTGTTATTAATAATTTTTGTCTTGGTCACTTAACATAATACTGTTCTCTATTTTGAATATGTATACATTGTTTTTGGTATTTTGCTATAACCCTGTGCAAGGTAGCATCTGTAGACTTTTGACATGTAAGTAGTTGCTGTAACAGACATTTTTGTTAGCCTAACAAGAGCGTGCAAGGTTGGGAAAAAAGTGTAACACTGCGGTACACTAATGGGCAGACAAGAGACTGGTTTTGTTGAATTGAGGTCAATAGGCTTCAGTATGTTGAATAAACTGCATTTTGTGTAAACACTAATCTTTTTCATCTTTGCCATTATACATACATTTTAGATTTCTCTATTTTTGGATTTTACACTGCTCATGGCTTCTGGTTTTTGTGTCTTTTGGGGTTCTTGTAGCAAGATGCAGACACAGCATCTCGTTCTGTACTCAGGAAACCATGATCGCAAAAAAAATAGATAAACTGTCTGTAAGGATATAGAGAATATATATATATATATATATATATATATATATATATATATGCAGCTCTATATAGAAAATGAAGTACATCTTAGGTCACTAAATTGAATGTGCACTCTATAAACAACCATACATTTCAGGTGCATCTCAATAAATTAGAATGTCGTGGAAAAGTTCATTTATTTCAGTAATTCAACTCAAATTGAGAAACTCGTGTATTAAATAAATTCAATGCTCACAGAATGAAGTAGTTTAAGTCTTTGGTTCTTTTAATTGTGATGATTTTGGCTCACATTTATCAAAAACCCACCGATTCACTATCGAAACAAACTAGAATATAGTGACATGCCAATCAGCTAATCAACTCAAAACACCGGCAGAGGTTTCCTAAGCCTTCAAAATGGTCTCTCAGTTTGGTTCACTAGGCTACACAATCATGGGGAAGACTGCTGATCTGACAGTTGTCCAGAAGACAATCTTTGACGCCCTTCACAAGGAGGGTAAGCCACAAACATTAATTGCCAAAGAAGCTGGCTGTTCACAGAGTGCTGTATCCAAGCATGTTAACAAAAAGTTGAGTGGAAGGAAAAAGTGTGGAAGAAAAAGGACTTGGGTCCTTTGTCTTTTACTGTCCAACATATAGACATGTTAGTCATAATAAGCCAAACAAGACAAAAATTGCTAACACACAATAATTGATTCAGTTTGACCAATTTTCTAAATTATTCATTCATTTCTCAAAACAGGCATTTATCTTAAAATTTTTAAACTATAAACACATTCCACCTGTTTTCACACACATTACAATATCTCATTTTCCATGACTTTGACTTTGTTTCTAGCCCTATAGGGTTCCAGAGTTATGATCCAAAACACAAATATCCTTGTTAGAGCACCGACTAGTGTTGGACAGATACAGGTGCATCTCAAAAAAATAGAATATTGTGAAAAAGGTCATTTTTTTGGTAACTTATTTCAAAAAGTTACACTTTCACATATTCTAGATTCATCACATGTAAAGTAAAACATTTCAAACGTTTTTTGTTTGTTTTAATTTTGAGGATTGGAGCTTAAAGCTCATGAATGTCAAAAATCCAGTATCTCTAAATATTAGAATATTTACATTTGAGTTTCATTAAATGACCATCCCTACAGTATAAATTCCGTATAAATATATTGTTCTTTGAAACCACAATAATGGGGAAGACTGCTGACTTGGCAATGATCCAGAAGACAATCATTGACACCCTCCACAAAGGGAAAGTCACAAAAGGCCATTACTGAAAGGGGTGGCTGTTCACAGAGTGCTGTATCAAAGCATATTAAATGCAAAGTTGACTGCAAGGAAGAAATTGGGTAGGAAAAGGTGCACAAGCAACAGGGATGACCGCAAGCTTGAGAATACTGTCAAGCAAAACACTTGGGAGAGCTTCACAAGGAGTGGACTGAAGCTGGAGTCAGTGCATCAAGAGTCACCACACTCAGACGTCTTCAGGAAAAGGGCTACCAAGCAATTTCTGAAACAGAAACAATGTCAGAAGCATCGTACCTGGGCTAAGGAGAAAAATAACTGGACTGTTGCTCAGTGGTCCAAAGTCCTCTTTTCAGATAAAAGTACATTTTGCATTTAATTTGGAAATCAAGGTCTGGAGTCTGGAGGAAGACTGGAGAGGCACAGAATCCAGGCTGCTTGACGTCCAGTGTGAAGTTTCCGAAGTCAGTGATGATTTGGGGTGCTGTGATGTCTGCTGGTGTTGGTCCATTGTGTTTTATCAAGTCCAAAGTCAATGCAGCTGTCTACCAGGAGATTTTGGAGCACTTTATGCTTCCATCTGCTGACAAGCTTTATGGAGATGCTGATTAATTTTTACATCAGGAATTTAGCACCTGCACACAGTGCCAAAACCACTTCCAAGTGGTTTGCTGACCATGATTTTACAGTGCTAGATTGGCCAGCCAACATGCCTGACCTGAACCCCATATGGAATCTATGGGATATTTTCAAGATAAAGATGAGAAACAGTGGCTCTAACAATACAGACGAGCTGAAGGCTCAGTAGTGCCTCAGCAGTGCCACAGGCTGATCACATCCATGCCACACCTCACTAATGCGGTCATTTGTGCTACAAAGGAGCCCCAACCAATTATTGACTGCATAGATTAACATACTTTAAAGAACTTGAACTTTTCTCTATTGCAAATCCCTTTTTTGATTGATCTTAGGAAATATTCTAATATGTTGAGATACTGGATTTTTGACTTTCATGAGCTGTAAGCTCTAATCATCAAAATTAAAACAAAAACAATTTTTGAAACGTTTTACCTCTACATGTAATGAATCTAGAATATATGAAAGTTTCACTTTTTTAAGTAAGTTACCAAAAAAAAACAATCTCAATTTTTTTGAGATGCACCTGTACGTGTCTGCATGCATGAGCTGCGGTGCATGATGGAATCATCCTGCCAGATTTGAGGTCTAGGTGATTTATGGTCTCTGAGGCATCATGCCATTAACGTTGACAATGAGTTTATATCAAAACTGTTTGATGTATCAAAAAGCTTTCAATAGTTTTTCTTTTCTTTTTTTATCGTAAAATAGAATATTTAAATAAAAAATAAAAAATTGTAGGCACCCAAAATGGCCAACACAAGAAAACTACTATGCCGCGCTTGAAACTAAAGTCAAATGATTTTGTTTGATCAAACTGTTCACAAGTTGTAAGTAAAAATGGCAAAATTTTAATATCTATTGAGCAGTAAGTGGCGCTGTGACAAAGTTTATATGGTGCATTCAGTGTGGGATGACAATGGCACACAAAAAGTTTGGTGTCAATTTTCCAAAGCCTTAAAAAGGTATGGCCTTAAAATCATTTTGCCATCATGCAGTTAATTTTGTTAAATGTTAATGACTTGTATATCAGCACAAAGCCCATAACTTCTTTATGAAATTGTTTGAAGATGATCTCAATCAGATTTGGAGAAAAACAGGCCAATGGTCTAGGAAGAGTTCAAATAATTGGTATCATTTTTCTCAGTCTGACTCAAGGAATCTATCAAGACCAGTTTCACTACAATAGGAAACATTAAAGATAAGATATTAACCATTTTTGATATTTCATTATAATTTGTGCCCCAAAACATTTTGAGTACCTTTAAGGGATTGTGTTGAAGACATGTACCAAGTGTCAGAATGATAAGCCAGTGTGTTTGTAAAATGCATCATTTTACAATTTAGAGACTATCAATTAAATAAAAACATGTTTTTAATTATTATTATTATTTATGTAGCACTGTATTAACACAACTAAGTTGCCCAAAGTGCAATCATACCTCAACATAATGATAGTACAAACATTAAAACTAATTCATTCGTAAAACATCATCCCTTTTAAAATGCCACTGAAAGTAAATTATTTTTTAACTTGGATCTAAAAATAGCCAGAGTTGGTGCTATTCTAATCGCTAGTGGCAAATTATTCCAAAGATTCGGACCGATCACCGCAAACACCCGATCACCCTTGTACTGGGATCTAGTTCTGGGCATTGTTAAGAGTGATCTAAGTGATCTAGAGGGAACATGTCTTACAAGGAGATCTGCCAGATAAGATGGAGCGTGGTTATTAATAGACTTAAATACCATTACCAGGATTTTGAACTCAATTTTATATTTTACAGATAACCAGTTTAATGAGACCAGAATGGGAGTGATATGTTCATATTTTCGTGTCTGGGTCAGGAGTCTAGCTGCAGCATTCTGGACTAGTTGTAGCCAATCCAGAATTTACTTATTAATACCGCAGTAGAGCAAATTACAGTAGTCTAAGTGGGAGAATATAAAGTCGTGGATGATTTTATGCGTATCTGAAAAATATAAAAATGGTTTAACTTTTGTAATTTTACATAAATTAATAAAGACTGAACCACAGAATTAACTTGTTTATCTATTTTAAGCTCGTTGTCAATTCTCAAGATCTCATGTTCGGTTCGAAATTTTTTTGTTTTGTTTTAAGCATTGGCGTAGCAGATGTTGACCCAAATAGAATGATTTCCTTCTTGGATTAATTAAGATGTAAAAAATGTGAGGACATCCACTTTGTAAGATCTTGAAGACAGGCTGTCAGGATTTCTAGGGCATTTGCCTTTTTTAATCGGCACGTATAGTTGCTTCGTCGGCGTAGAAATGAAACGATATCCCATGTTTCTCAAGGATATCGCATAATGGGAGCATATATAAAAAGAATAAGGTTGGAGCTAAAATGGATCCTTGCGGAACTCCACAGACGAGAGGCGTTGTGGAAGAAGTGAAGTTGGCAATATTAACTGAGAAAGATCGGTTAGTCAAATAAGCTATAAACCATTTTATAACATTTCCCTGCAGACCGATACAGTGTTCTAAACGGGAAATAAGAATAGAGTGATTAATAGTGTCAAACGCTGCTGATAGATCAAGAAGTACGAGAACCACATAATTGCCAGAATTGACCGATAAATAGATATAATTTAATACTTTCAGAAGCGCTGTTTCGGTACTATGCTGGACCCTAAAGCCAGACTGAAATTTATTAAGAATATAGTTAGCACTCAAAAAGTCATATAATTGTGTAGAGATCCCTTGTTCTAAAATTTTTGCAATAAAAGGCAGATTTGAAATCGGTCTAATGTTAGACAATATGGGTCTAAGTTAACTTTTTTTCAGTTGAGGTCTGACTATTGCATGCTTTAACTGATCTGGTATAGTTCCAGCGCTGAGACATTTATTTATAAGAGACAGCAAACTAGGTCCCAGAGGAGGGATCGTGTCATGCGGGGAGGCAGATGGCTTTAAATTATCTATAATTTCATAGAGTGAAAAAAGGGTAATAGGCTCAATCTCACTCCAGTTAGCTCGACAAATATGAGGTTCAGTAAAAGTGCAGGCCAGAAGTGAAGTAGTCCCTGATAAGTTAGCTATTTTAGTAACGAAGTTATCAAGGTATCTTTCACATAGGTCTGAAGATATCTCTATACGTATCTGATTTGGAGGGTTGAGAACTTTATTGATTGTAGCAAAAAGAACAGAAAGTTTATGCTGGCTTTTGTCAATGACATTTGAAAAAATATTTATGCCTGGCTTCCCTTACGGCTTGTCCTTTTTCCACTTTCTTTCTGCCCTCCTACAGATCTGACGAAGAGCACGAATGTTACTATTATTAATCCATAGATAAGGGTTTGGTTTTATGGGTTTAGATATCAATGGAGCAACTGAGTTCATAACATTCAAACACATATTGTTAAATGGTCTTCAGAGTTTAACAAATGTAATGGTGAATTAAGTGATGCTGACATGCTCGCATCCTCAAAAGCTGTAATAAAATTGGTATGGGCTATAGAATCTATTCTATGAAATTTGCATACCGTTGGCAGTATACAAGATATATAAGATATACAAGTTTCAATAGGAACAGAAACCTTAAAAATAACAGGTTTGTGATCAGAAAAGTTAGTGTCATATACCACTGTATAATTTACAGATAATCCATAACATAAAACCAGATCTAAAATATGACCATTAGCATGTGTGGGCGCAGTGACTACTTGTTTAAGATCAAAAGAATGCACAAGACTTAAAAAGTATGTGTGTATCAATTCAATTTAGAGACTCCAACTGTGATTAATGTTCCGACTGTTCTCTATCTTTGTGCCAAATTTCAATATTTTGGTGAGCCACAAATGGTGATTACTGGGGTCCAATCACCAACAGCATGTACACAAAATATGTGATAAAACTGCCATAAATATTTCCATATTTTTCCCCCCAAGAGATACAGCCTCAAAATCTTGAATAATAATAAAAAAACATGGTTCTGTCTATCAACATGAAATGTATGCCTTTTTGCTGGCATGGTCTGAAGATTATCTGAGTAGAATTTGGTTAAAATTGGCTAAAGGTCTTGAACGAGTAAGTTTTCAAAGTAGGCTTTCAAAGAAAATCAAAATGGATGATTCCATAATTCATATTTATGTCATCAGCATTAAGCAATCAATCAAGACCATTTTCATTACAATAGAGAAAATTAATCAAAAGCTATTACATTTTTGACCACAAGATAGCACTGCCCCAGAAAGTTGAGTGCCTTCAGGGAATGATGCCTAAGAAGACATAATGAGTGTTGTAATGATAACCCAATGTGTTCGTAAAATACAGATATAGACATATAGAGGCAAATACAGAGATTATGTGGAGATAATAGCATCACATCTACTTTGGCGAACTCGTCACCAAAATTAGTTTGCATATTATTTGAGAACAGTTTGGATAGTCAACTTTAATTTGAATTCAACTTAATTTAACTAGAAACTTTGGTGCTTGGCCCCTAACAATGCTTAACAGAACAGTTAATGTTAACATTATTAATAAAGCTTGTTTGGTGGTCTAAACGACATGTCTCTGATTCCCATCTCTATGTCCTATCCCAGATTGCAGTGCAGTATAATAGGATGAAATAGTAAAGAGGCTTAGGGCTACTGGGCAGCATGTCTTCATCAATCTGTAAATGCTATTTATGCTCACGCAAACACTGGGTCAGCTTGCTTACACCAGAGACACAACTGACATGGTTACAACTCTAATCTCTAAAAATAAGTATCTGAAAATATGGTAATGTGTCATTTCCTTTTGGTTTTGTTTTGTTTCTTGCTTGATGTGATGCTGGCATGTCAAAACAAGCGAGCATGTTTCTTTGTAGTTTAGCATTTCATCTTGTTGTACATAAACCTGTAAATTGTGGTAAAGCAAAAATGTATACAATTGAATTAATTGAACTTCATAATTGACACAGTTAACTTACTTTAACTAAAAAAATCAGTTTACTGTTTACTATTGTCATTTTTTAGAGCTGCTTTAAAGCAGAATTGTATTGTTTGCATCATTGAAACATTATTTTCCTGTTTAACACTGTAAAACTGTTTTGACACAATCCATGCCCTATATAAACAAAGCTGACTTGACTTGACTAAAGTACAGGGAGAAAAGGTGTGTGAGTGTGGGCATGTAATGAAGTAATGGACTAAATTAAAATGAAATTTAATTAAGAGGCTTAAGCAGAATAATTAAATCAAAAATAAAATATTGTAACTGAAAATGAATGGGATTTGGCGACAAATTCTTACCCTTCTTCCATCAGGTGTATGTAACCTGAGCACTGGGAAGTGCATAACCTCTGACATGCGATCTAACAGTGCTTCAAATGAGTATGTTGTTCTTCCTTTGAGCATCAGGGTGTGCTTCACTTCTGGCTCTCCATTACGAAACAGTACTAGCCGCTTTGGTGTGTGCAACAAGATGGCATGCTCATTCCGTCTTGTGCTGCAGGTTCCATGTTGAGCAGAGTTATGTGTATACCAAGCCAAGCACCGGGCGCTAACAGGACGAGCGTGATACCAGGGAGGCAGTTTCCGGCGTGCTCGTTCCAAGTCAATAGGCTTGACAGTTCGACGATCAGAGCAAATGTAGGAGTGACCATGATGTAACTGATCAAGAGACTGAACTGCCGTATGACCACGAGGAGTTGTAATAGTGCGCACACCAAATGGCAGTGGCACACGCTTAGAAAGGCTATCCAGGAGGGCCTCAAAAGTTTTAAAGGTGCGGCTGCTGATAACCACAGGTAGACCGCTGAACTGAGAATCACCACTTTTATAAAAGCACACACGTTTGGAGGCAGTTGGCTCAGCGATGTGTAGTGGCCGTGATGTCATCTGAGTGTGACCACTAGCGGTAGACTGGGCCTGTGGAATAGCCTTCCGCACTACTGGAGCTTCACTCATGATCACAATTTACCTGCATCGTACATGAAAGGCAGGCATGATGAGGGGGAAGGAAATAACTCAAACAACTCAATTTAACAAATAGATATAATGTCACTGATTATGGCCAACACAAAATATTAACAAACCATATGAATCTGCACATCCCGAGGCTTCAAAAATCATGCTTTCGACCAAAAACACACTCAAGTTGAACCCATTCCTTTTTTTTATATGATCAATATTTCTGAAAACACCAGCTTAAACATCATGAATGTCTTTTAGAAATGCTTATTATAAACACATACTGATTGACCACTAGTCTGAATATTGGAGAGGCAGTTGGTTACAGAGTCTACACCACCGTTAATGGCAGATGTTGTTTACTGTTTAACAGGCCTGGATTTAACAATCACTAGAACTGTTCCAATCAAATCATCATTCAGCCACTTAATTTAGTTTAATACCACTATATTAATTAATATATATTTTCAGACAACACTCTTTAAATTGTAAAGAATGTCTCAACATGTTTTCAATAGATTATATAATAATCTTTATTTAATTATTTTCAATAATCATTATAATGATTATATAATGATTGAACACAATTAACACACTTAATTTTATATTTTTGACAGTCAGAAGGCCTATTATGAACAGCATTATATTCCATCATAAGGTTACCATAAATAAATGTTGTTTTTTTTTTTCATTATGAACAGCATTGCATTCCAACATAAGGTTACCATAAATCAATTAATTTTTTCATACAAAAGAAAATAATTATTTTAATTTATTTTCTCTACTAATATCTCTTTGTGCTCTATAAGTATAGCTTCATACAAAGAAGATTTGTTCAATGACAATTACAGACAATTTAAGCAAACACATTAAACAACTTTAAAATAACAAACTCCATGTACAGTCATAAAGTTTGAAAAATACTCACTGTGTTCCTCATTTTTAGCAGGATTTAAGTTAATGTAAACATTTTATCGCACCAAAGCACTGTCATATGCTGCACGGAGCAGCCCTATGATAGAGACTAGACGTTATTTTGGGCAACTGCCTCAGACTTAATTTGCTTAATCTTTTCTCACTTGTAATCTCACCAACCAGGGACAGCATTACACATGCAGACCAGCTTTAAGAGTGTGTAAACTGCGCTCGCTCTTATCTACCCTGTTGATCTACAGCCTTCAGGTTTCTCTATTTTAGCACCGTCACACAAGCCCACTAACTATAGGCAATGCCTTATGTCAGAATAAATACCTTTAAGAAAATACGATCAGGTGTGACAATGGAAAATAAATAAATAAATGCTATTCATATAATTTAAATAAATAATGAATAGCCTAGTAGTAGTGTTATTCAGATTTCAGGGTCTGTATTACTTACTTTCGGAGAAAGCGCAACAGCTAACTCTGACAACGTGACGTCCCTTTTTTATTGTAAAATATAATTTATTTTTAATTTTTTTTTATTATGCCTTAAACAACATATACAGAAGAAAACAACGTGTCCCTTAATAACCAATCACATTACAGCCTTGACGTCATTGAATTTCAGTCAGAGTTGTGCGACACTCAATCGCCGTTAACAGATCCCATAGGAATGAATGACAGTGCGTTTCAAATGGGATATATCGCCCTTCGAAGGGCACTTCGGAGTGAAAACAATCATGGCCACCATATTGAAGTGTCGTTCCAAACCGAAGTACTCAAAACTGACCACTTCAAAGGGCCCTTCGGAATGAAGGATTTCGAAGGGTACAACTGACTCCCATGATCCTTTGCACAGATGCTTTGCATGAAGACGGCCCCTCCATGTGGGCACGGGATGAGGACGCAGAAGGGCACTTCAAGAAACAGTTGTTTGGTCCCTACACCCTTCAAAGCTCTCACTTCGGAGGGTAAACACTTTGAAGGGATTAGGGCATAGGGATGAGCCATTCCGAATGGAACGCAGGGTGGGTGAGAATTGCCATAAGCTGAATCCCACCTGTCGCAAAAAGTCAGTGACCTCTCTTATAAAATGTTCTCTAAAATTAGTTAAATCCAAAAGTATTGTTTAGTGTAAAACATGTTGAAGATTAGCAGATAGGCTGTGGATTCATTAAATTATAAGCCGTTTCCTCTAAAAAGCTGTTTATTCAGCTTAGTGGAGCCTTTCCTCCATTGACATTCATAAAAAAAAAAAAACGGCCTCTGGTCAGTACTCCGGCCTCAATACTTTCCACGTGCTGCCAGACCATAAGCGTTAGTTTTAGCCGTTACGCATTTTCGGCTAATGGTTGCTGGCTTGCCTTTTAGTGGCTTTGACAAGACTTCTCGCGTGATGAATGAGTTGATGAATTAATAGGCCTTTATCACACTTCCGCATTCGAAAAGCGGAAGATTCAAATATTAGCGTAAAGAACTTCCGCTGCAGCCTCTATCAATGCCTGTGCCCATAGCACGGCATTGTTGTGGATTATTTATGTAGAATTCAGCACATATGTCTTCTAAAGACACCAATCTCAGTTTACAACAATTAATTGAGTATTATGAAATTAAGGAATATGTTGTCAATGATATCCCGATGCATATTTCATGACTTAAACAGGAGCGCGCGAGACTGTATGTGTATAGGCAATTCTTCACAGTCTGATCACCTTATTTCATTACAGAACAGCGATAAAACTATTCAAACACTTAATAAACAACCACAGTGTAACACAAATCACTGTTTTCTTCCAAATTGCACAATATTATGATTAAACAATGCAGATCTACATGATGATCAGTCCTTTATAATCCGAATGAGACATTGTCATACCATCAGTGTCCCTGAGATGACCAAGTGCTGATGCGTTTTCCCTCTCTGTGCTTCACTCACTATAGCTTTTAACCTAGCGCAGATGTTGTTCTCAGACACACTTGTGCATTGCAGTCCGCTTTATTTCTCACTGGAACAATTGCATTTTCCAGCTTTAACTGCACTTTTCTGCACGCATGCACTTGCCATGTGAGGATTTTTTTCCCCCGTTCCTCCGCATACATCTGGTACTTTCCATCATTTTTTGGCACATTCCGCCACTCGCCATTTTCCGTCAGACAATCGTCCCCACCGAATGATTTCAGCTCATTCATTCCACTCATTTCCTTTACCCATGCATTCATTAAATACAAATTTGCAATTTAGCTTCACAGACTATTCCTCTGGCAGAAACTTGAGCTGCGTGCTCATAGACTGTAAAAAAAGATGGACAACACATCTCCACTTCCTTCCACTATAGAAAAGTGAAGCCAAAGCATCTCAGTATGGCCGCTGCCATCGTGAGTAAATTACGTCATTTGGAGCCATAGTCTGCGCAGTAGAGGCCCTGTCCCAAATGGCAACCTAAACCCTCACGGTCTTCCTCTGAGTCCGCACTTTCGTGATGTAATGCTGCTTTGACTGTCTGGTAGAAGTCTGCCGCAAAGCTCGCCCAAGTGCAAGCTCGGCAGAAGTGTGGATCGAGGGCGCATAACGGCCGCAAAGGGGGCGCTCGCGTGTACCCTTCTAAACGCAAAAATTGAGGAATGGGACACCCTACGGTCTCGTGGACCCTACGGTCACGCGCACGCAGCAGCCATTGTTAGTCCGTAAGACCGCAAGTGCACATGAAGTGTTCCATTTGGGACAGGGCCAGAGATTCGTTTAGAGCCAGAGTCTGCGCAGTAGTGTCATGAGGTGGAGTCGCGGAACCAAACTCCCACCCAAACTCCCGCATACCCAGTCAACCATAACGACTCGCCCTGTTTTTATAGCATCAAATTACTAGCTAAAATCAAACTTGTCATATATATTGTCATACATACTTGAACATATCAGCATGATAACAACTACCTTAAATTACCAAAACCTTATTTCAGAAAATTGTATTGGAACTGTAATTAATTTTTTAATTTTGACTCAAATCCCATTTGTTCACATGGAGAGGGCAGGGTTTATGACCTGTACTGCAGTCAGCCACCAGGGGGCGATCAAAGAGCCCGCAGCTTCACTTTTCAGGATGTGTGAGGCACACCCGTGTCTGCTCTTTATTAATCTGACTGGCAACACTGGCAGCGCTGACAGTCACGTCGGTCAGATAGGCTAATTTTACACATTAAAATGAAGGATGACATGATACATGGTATGGAATCAGTATAAATATGCAGTTTTAACATTGATGTTTAATGCGTCAATGTTAAAACTGCATATTGATACATGGTATGGAATCAGTATAAATATGCAGTTTTAACATTGATGTTTAATGCGTCATTGTTCAACTAAACTAAATTAGCTTAATTTTCTTCACAAAACTGGCATCTGCCCATTGACAATAAAGCAGGGGAAAATTCCTTTATGCTACTAATCGGAGCCGGATGTGATAACACGCGGACTGTGATAAAGTTGTTTGCCTGAAATGTAGGCGAGTAGGCAGTGAGGGGAGGAGCGACATATGTGCAGTCAAGATGGACAGTTCTGACCTCTCAAAGTGGAACAGATACTAGAGATCAAAGGCAGATATCGCATTATTCTCACTCATATGCTGTGCTGTGCTGCTGATAAACATGATATAATTTCAGTTCTGTTGCTTTCATATGAATATAAATATGATGAACAAGACACTCAAAGTGCTTGCTATTTAATCCCATATCATCAATTTCTACTTTAATACAAACATTTATTTTAGATTTTTATAGAACTATTACAACAATATCTCACACAGAGATCGCACTGTCATAGTGTTTACGAATATTCAAGCATATTTTAAATACATAATCGCATGAAATCAAATTAAAAAGAAAAAACATTTGGCTTGATCTTCGATATTCGCATCTTAAGGGACCGTCTCTAAAGTTACGTGCGGTATTGGTGTTCACTTTTCTAACTTCAATTGTATATGAGCAGAATGACGAACAGTTATAAAAACAACTGTAAACAGTACATCAAGGTGTCACCTATAATTCACACCATTTACATTTTTTATATTTCATCCAAACTATTGAGATTTAAATGATGGCATATTTTGCATTTGAGCCCATTCGGTAGAGAAAAATAGATTTTTTTTTACATATGATTTACAGTAGATTTGAATAAATATAAAAAATGTAAAAGGTGTGCATTACAGTTGACACCTAGATGAACAGTTTACAGTTTGTGTTATGACTGTAAGTCATTATGCTCAAATGCTATTGAGCTTTAAATTTGCATTTGAGCCAATTCGGTAGTGAAAAATAGCAATTTGTACATATGATTTAAAGTAGATTTTAATAAATATCCAAAAATTTCAAAGGTGGGCATTACAGTTTACACCTAGATGAACAGTTTTTTAGTTTGTTTAAGGATTGTAAGTAATTCTGCTCAAATGTTATTGAGCTTAAAATTTGGCATATTTTGCATTTTAGCCCATTCGGCAGTGGAAAATTGAATTTTTTACACATGATTTACTGTAGATTTTAATAAATATAAAAATGTAAATGGTGTGCATTATAGTTTACACCTAGATGAACAGTTTACAGTTGTTTTTATGACTGTAAGTCATTCTGCTCAAATGCTATTGAGCTTTAAATTTGCATTTGAGCCAATTCGGTAGTGAAAAATAGCCATTTTTTTCATATGATTTAAAGTAGATTTTATAAATATCCAAAAATGTTAAAGGTGTGCATTACAGCTGACACCTAGATGAACAGTTTGCAGTTTGTGTTATGACTGTAAGTCATTCTGCTCAAATGCTATTGAGCTTTAAATTTGCATTTGAGCCCATTCGGTAGTGAAAAATAGCAATTATTACATATGATTTACAGTTTATTTTAATAATATCTAAAATATAAAAGGTGTACATTATAGTTGACACATAGATAAACAGCTTACTGTTTGTTTTATGATGCTATTGAGCTTTAAATTTGCATTTGAGCCCATTCGTACGGTGGCCGAGAGAGCACAACGAGCTGCAAATAGAAAAAAAACACCTGCAAATTAAGGAAACAACTTCCTCAATTTTACAACGCACACGCTTCAAATGCTCACAACACAACCAAAAACGAAACGCGCTGCAAATAGAAAAAAACGCCTGCAAATTATTAAAACAACTTTCGTCAATTTGACAACACACACACACAGCAAATGCTCACAACACAACCAAAATAGAAACGCGCTGCAAATAAAATGTATTTGGTTGTGTTGTGAGCATTTGCAGTGTTTCTTTATTTGTTTGTGTTGTGAGCATTTGCACCATCTGCTGTCAAACTGATGAAAATATTTTCTTGATTTGCTGGTGCTTTTTCTATTTGCATCTGTTTTTTGAAGTTGAAGTGCGTTGAGCTCTCTCGGTCACCGTACATTCCATTCTGAAAAAACAAAAACTAATTATTTACAGTTTATTTTAATAAATATCAAAAATGTACATGGTGTGCATTTTAGGTGATACCTAGATGTACAGTTCACAGTTGTTTGTATGACTTTAAGTCATTCTGCTCATATGCTATTGAAGTTAGAAAAATCAAGCCCCTGCCCTTTTTCAAAATTATTCCAAAGTGCCCCTCTCAGACAAATAGCAATGATACTGTAGTCAATAAAACAAAAATGCATTTGAATTATAATTAACATGACAATGTGCACAAAAGGGTAACTAATCTCTCAAAAGTCGGAAAATTCCCGTTTATTTTTCAATTCAATCTGAGTCGTTGCTATGGGTTGCGTGCATTTTGCTTGACTGACTGATATTACACAGTTCTCCAGCCATAGGCTAAATGTTTTTTTCGGTGAATAGATCGACGGAAGGACAAAAATAAAGCAAACTATATTTTAAAAGTTTTTTCAAAAATAATCAAAGAAGTGTGTCGATTTTATTAAAAATCCATATATTATATATTTTAGAATATACCATAATTCATTAATGCCCGTTTGTCATGTAATACACCATCCGATCATGATCTGGCACATTTCATTGGACAATAATGTGAAGTGGAGTCATTTTCCGTTCTTATTCATAATTCGGTTGAAAATTGCATGGGACAGACAAGCTTATTTGTGGAGGGATCCGGATCTGTGGTTTGTCTCATTTAAAAAATCAAATTACATCTCTGAGAAAATGGATGCTAAATGACTACAAAAGCACGGCACAAACCCGTGCAGCTGCAAAAGTCTCAATAATGGTAATCGGTATTCGTTTCACTTACATTTATATATGATGCACCGTTTACTATTTCATGAAACTATCATAGTTAATGAAGCCCAAGTGCCACCTACAGGCCTATTATGTGAAGTGTAGGCTGGTGAAATGGTGACATGAAAGGATTTTATTATATTACCATTATTGATAATTATGCAGCATTATGAAAGTGTCTTATGCTCATCAAACCTGCATATATTATTACAATTCAAAATAATGTTTATCTATTTTAATGTACTTTAAAATATTGTTTATTTCTGTGATTCAAAGCCGAATTTTCAGTATCATTACTCCAGTCTTCAATGCATGATCCTTCAGAAATCATTCTAATATGCTGATTTATTATCAATATTGGAAACATTTGTGCTGCTTATTTTTTTATTATTTATTTATTTTGGAACCCCTTGATACTTTTCATTGATAAATAATTAATAAAAAGAACAGCATTTATTCAAAATAGAGATGTTTTCTAACCAATATTAATCTTTACGATCCCTTTTTATCAATTTAGCTAATCTTTGCTGAATGAAAACTAATTTATTTAAAAAATAAAATAAAAAGAACAGAGGAGCCAGGAGTGGCTCGTAAATCTGGGTCATAGAACCTGCTGAAGGTTAGAGGCGTAGACCACCCTGCAGCGTTGCAGTACCGGAAAAGCCTTAGAGGCCGCCATACCTTGAGATGAGTGAGCCTTGACTCCCAAGGCGAGGGGAGATCAGAGGACTCGAGGTTATAGAATCGCATCCCGATCCCCCACTTAGCATAAGCTTCTCTGGCCTCAGCACCAGAGGAAATGTGTAACTAGAGGGTTTTGCCTACTGAAAGGCCACCAAGAGGGGCAAGGTAGGCCGCTATAGCCGCCACGTGGACCTTCAGGGTTGAGTGGGCTAACCCTGCGGAGAAATAGCTGCAAGAACTCCAGCACTGTACCAAACGGGCAGTTAACTGGATCAAGCTGGCGGTCTCCGCACCCTGAGTCTCAACTTCAGGGCGTACAGTTTCCTCATCCTCGGCCAAGTCTGTACCATAGCATCCAGCCCCAGTGGAGCTGGATGAGTCAGAGGTAACCAGAGGGGACAGTGCGATATCTGACGAGTCGCAAACGGATCCACCACCTGGCCCAAACTCTCCATATCTGCTTCAAAGTGCCCATGCTGAGGCATCCATTCTCCGGGCCTCAGCCCCTGTCTCGACAGGAAGCCGAGCTCTTGGAGCGGAGGCCTCAACATGACAACTCTCTGGATCGAGAGGAGGCCTGCTACGCTCCTTACACTAGGTATCGCACCACAAATGGCGATCTCTCAGGTCTGGTAAACCGTGGGCCGGGTGGTCACTCATGACCGCTCCCCAACCGGTGAGAGATGCATCCGTCGCTAGCGTTACACGGCGACAGGAGCTCCCAGCACCAGGCCTTGAGACAAAAACCAAGGGTTTCCTCCACATGTCTAAGGCACGTAGGCATCGCCGCGTGACCTTGATCATACGAAGTGGGTTTTCCCCTCGAGGAGAATCCCTTGGTTTTGCGCCACCACTGTAGGGGTCTCATGTACAGCAGGCCAAAAAGGTATCACGTTGGACGCAGCTGACATCAGACCCAGCAGTTTCTGAAACTGCTGACAGTGAGTGACCGGCCTTCTCTTACTCTCTTGACTGACGTGAGGATTGACTCGATCAGAGCAGGGGACATATGTGCCTGCATCGTGGTCGGATCCCCACCACGCCCAGATAAGTGGTTCTCTGTACTGAAGAAACACACTTTTCTGACGTTAAGTCTTAACCCCAACTCTTTCAAGTGAGCGAGAACGACATCTCGATGCCGAACCGCCACCGCTCTGATGAGCTAATCGGGGCAAGAGTGCAAGGCCGAAGGCAAGAACTCGAAATTGATACGCTTTGCCCCCAAAGCACATCTCAGGAACTTCCTGTGATGGGGAAGGAGTATGCGTCTTCCAGATCGCTCGTGACCACCAGTCCTCGTATCTGGTGTGAGACATGACCTGCTTGAAGAGAGCTTTCTAAACTTCAGTCGTATGACTGAGCGGTTCAGCTAACTCAGATTTAAAAAGGACGCAACCCCTTTCCCAGGAACAAAGAAGTACGGCTGTAGAACCCGGACTCTTTGTCTCGAGGAGGGACCACCTCGATGGCCTCCTTCCTCAGGAGAGTGCTCACTTCTTGTTCCATTACCAGAGCCTGCTCGGGACCCACCAGCGTGGGAGTGACCCCGATGAAAGGTGGCAGCAGAGCGCTGCGATAGCCTGTTCTACAGTGTGCAGGACCCATCGAGACACATTTGGCAGTAGTCTCCACGCTACCAAATAGTCTACTACGGGAACCAGTCTCTCAAGACTGGCCTCTGGTGTACTTAGAGCTGCTAGCTCGGTGCCCTGAAGCGGAGGACCGGCAGGGGATGGCCGCTCTAGCTGCTCTAGAGACCCCCAAAGGGGCGGCGAGCCTCTCAGCTCCGCTACGTTTCCGGGCGGAAGAGACTGAGAGAGGTGCTCGCTGGAGACCGCTGCACCCTGGAACACTGGCAGGGTTAGCAGACTGATCTCCTGAGGGCACTGAGGAGAGACGGGCACCGTGTAATGCGGTGTACTCCACTCTTCCCCAGAGGGGCCTGCCCTCTTAAGTCCTGGGCCATGGGATCAGGACTGCATCAAAAGCCTCCTATTAGAAATGACGGTCCTCAGACCCGCGTCATCTCTTAAGAAGACTAAAGAACCAGAGTCTGCTCAAGCAGGACCCAATGAGACACGCTTGGCAGGGGCTTCCACAACGCCAGGTGACCTACTAAGGGAACCAGTCTCTCGAGACTGGCCTCTGGTGTACTTAGAGCGGCTAGCTCGGTGCCCTGAAGCGGGGGACCGGCAGGAGATGGCCGATCTAGCTGCTCTAAAGACCCCCGAAGGGGTGGCGAGCCTCCCAGCTCCGCTACATTTCTGGGCGGAAGAGACTGAGAGAAGCGCTCGCTGGAGACCGCTGCGCCCTGGAACACTGGCAGGGTTAGCAGACTGATCTCCTGAGGGCACTGAGGAGAGACGGGCACCGTGTGATGCGGTGTACACCGCTCTTCCCCAGAGGGGCCGGCCCTCAAGAGCCCTGGGCCATTGGCATCAGGACATTCTAGCCGAAGACTATTTTCTTTTTCTTTTTGAAAATGATGATCCGCAGATCTGTCTTTGGCCCGGGAGCGCCACTCTGACTCCGACTCCTTTGGGGAGTACGAGAAGTGACATTCCTGAATGAGGAGCTGGAACACGATTGGGGCTGCTCCGCCCAGCAGCCCCAGCTGACCACCTCAACCTCCTCGGAGGAAGAGAGGTAAACATTGTGCTCTCACTCGAGAAGTATCCCAAGAGGCTCCTGTATACCATATATAATATATAATTGTATATCTTTCTCTACAATATATATATATATATATATATATAATATATATATATAACTTTTCATAGTCAGATAAAATGCATAATTAATTCTTCAAAATTAAATGCAGTCAAACACCCAGACAAGTAAACACGGTCTGAAGTGAAAAATTCATAAAATGAACCGAGAATGACCATAATGCTGCCTCGGCAACACGCGAGCCACTCGGAACAAAACAATATAAATCTTCTTGGAGAGAAACTGCTGCAGATTAGCGCACTCTCACTCAAGGGGGAAGAACTGCAGCGCAGGCTTTTGCCCCGAGAGAGCATTTGACCTGGGGAATGCAGGTGGAAATAGGGCGAACCCGTCTCCAACCCGTCCGCCAGATCTATGTGCGATCCCCGTGATCTCAATCGCCGCAGTGCCTCAGCAGTAGCGGGACCGCAAGATCATAGGCACGGACACACTCCGCGGAGCGTGCCCGGCGGGAGCACAATGCATTGCAGCGGGGAACACACGTTTATCAGCCCCTCCTTTTTTTCTCAAGAGAGCTGAGTGTGCGCTTCTCTTTTTTGGCTCCGCTCCCCAGATATGTTTCTCTCTATAGCTTTATTTGTTTTTATTTATTCACGACATGCTTGTGCAAACGTACGTTTTGTGAAAATTCATCGACATCCTCCCTGTCCCCCTCCTCGGAAAAAGACAGGTGGATCGTCGAGCCCTTTCTCTGGGGGGAAGAACCGCGGGGCGGCCTTCCGATCTCAGAAAGCGGGCGCTGGATCTGATGGGAAAGGAAGAAGATAGGGCTCGCCTGTCTTAATTCCCTCCATCTGATCCATCTGCGAGCACAGCCACTGCTCCGCCTCAGCGGCAGCGTGGCAGGTGCTGCGAGGACGCTGGTGAAAACTCCCTCCTCAAAGAGAGTTCCCCCCCCCCCCCCGCGAGTGAAGCATACGCAGTGGAAGCCACTCATAATGCGGGCAGTCTGCATGCTTCACTCCCAGTCAGACCATCGTACAAACTGTGTGTATCCCCGCTCGTGATATAGCGTGGGCAGGGAGGAACACACAGTCTGTAACGTGATCTACTTTTGCCCTTATTTGCCCTTGATATATCTGCTTCCTAGTCTTTTCCTTTTCTTGTTCTTTCTTATTTCCTATCTTTCATTTGACAAACGACAGTAAATAGACTCACAGAACATATACGTGACTGATACACACAGAGAGCTTTGCTGAATGACAGAAGCTAACGCCGGTTGCACCCCACGTGCTTTTAAGCCTCCTGGTCATTACGTCACCCGCCCATGACGTCTTGCCCATCGTTTGTACTGATTACACATATGATTCAGAGCTGGATATCGCTGATGGCATTCCCCTCAAGCGTTTTGACGCAGCTCAAAGTCCCCGATGGGGAACCGGCCCACATCTTGCCCGTGTAGAAAACACACAAGAAAACACGCACCACTCGGTAGTCGCGCATTTGTGCGGCAGAGTGTCTCTCTGCTGTATGATGTGATAGACAACTAGTTGTCCAGTCCTGTTCCGTTCACACAGTGTGTGTGTTCCCAGAATGTGGTTGTGAGTCCTGAAAATGAATCGTCTCTATCTGCAATCAGCCAACCTCACTCCTAAATCCACTTCAGCAGGGCGGCCAATATTTTGAGCAAAGCTCGCAAGGTGCAGAACTCATCTCGCTCGACACCACCATCGCCCCGTAGAAGACCCGGCTCTCCTTAAGCGCTGGGTCGCAGCGACAGGCTTCCAATGAGTCCTGGGCAGCGCCCCAGATCTCACCGCAGCAAAGCTTCACGGGTTGTTTACGGGTGTGACAACCACATTCTGTAACCAAACTCACACCTGTAAATGTTTAGGACTCACAACATGCATCAAGTGAACTGAACAGCACTGGACCACTAGCGTCTGTCATGTCATACAGTGCGAGAGAGAGCCAACGCGTGTGTTGTGTGTTTTCACATGTGGTTTTAGTCACTTACAGTGACGGAGAAATGAGGTGTGTGTCATCTGAAAGTTTTAGATACAGTCAGTTTTCCACTGGAGCTGCTCCCATCAGTTTTGTGTTCTGCGCGCGACTCAAACATGCTCCGCTCTCTACCCAAATATATAAAGCTGCTATCGGTTAAATGTGCTGTATGTAGGATTGAACTAGGTAGTGCAGTCCAAATTCAAAATATTTGAGAGGGTTTTTTTTACCCAGCCCCTCCTCCTCAGACTTGAAGCACACACAGGTTGCCAGAGTAACGACATCAACAGGAACGAGCACACATGACGATGACTGAAATGAAATACGCTGTGTTTTTGCCATCTGACAACTCGGGAATGCCGAAATACAATTGGGTAAACTGGGAGTGGGCGGGTTTCATAAACCAAAACAGAGACCGACATTCCAACCCGGAACGCACATTTTCAAAGGAGGATAACTGACTGTAGTATTGTTTTTCAGATAAACAAGTATTGTTAACTTAGCATGTTTCTTAAATATCTGCAAACATATTAGGATATTTTTTATGCTTTAGTAGAGCCAAAAACTTACATACAGCACCTTTAATGAAGATTTGACAGAAGAACTTGTGGCTCGATTGGACTCTTTTCATGTCAGAAGTAATAAAACTTTCAGTAGTATGCACGTCGCCATCTTTGAATTTACATCGGCCACTGTCGCTATGGCCACTGGTAAGGAATTTGAGCTTGACTCCTGTTGCACGTTCATACAGACAGTATTCCAAACCCAACTGTAAGCTGCTGTGTGAACGGGACATTTCAAGATTCACACCTGTATGTAAATGCGGTTGTCAATTCCAAAAAACTGACAGTGTGAACATGGCTGTGATGTGCGTATTGCAAGGCACCTCTCTCCAAGTCTCTAGCTGATGCTGCTCGGCTAGCTTTTCAATACTTTTTTATTTGTGTGGTTAAGAGGGAAATGTATGTCTTTTTAGTATCTTATCACTTTTTAAAAACATGCTAAAAGTTGCTAAATACATTTTGAAATGGCTAAATTCAATGCTATGTGGTTTGGAGCAACAAGTTGCTAAGTTTTTTTAACACTGCAGGCTACTCAGGCATTTCAGCATTTTCCGTAAAATACCACAATCTAAAATGTAAAGACATACCAGCTACTCCATTTTCCTGCCTTGCTGCAGTTTTAAATGTGTTATTTTAATTCAGATAGGAGATCATGATGTGATGTATCGATCTGCTGTTGGTCACACGATATCACATCATGTGAATTCGCAGGCCAGAGTTCACCAAGCTTTGACTTTGGAATGCAGCGAAATGTGACATTTTTGGCGCAAGCTTGCGCTTCCGGTCTGATGCTTTTGCATGCGTATGAATGGAAGTCAATGGAATAAAAGCAGCTTAAGAAAAAAATATTAATAATAACAATATAACATCAGCAGGTGCAGACATTACCCAGCAGCACAGTAGTAATGACTTTACGAACTACTTTACTTCCAAGATCAAAACTATTAGAGATAAAATTGTAACCATGCAGGTGTCAGCCACAGTATTGCGTCAGATAGTACGCTATGGATCCCCTGAAGAACAATTCTACTCATTCTCTTCTATTGGAAATGAAGAATTGTATAAACTTGTTAAATCATCTAAACCAACAACCTGTATGTTAGACCCTGTTCTATCTAAGCTCCTAAAAGAGGTGCTTCCAGAAGTAATAGATCCTCTTTTGACTATAATTAACTCATCATTGTCATTAGGATATGTCCCAAAAACCTTCAAACTGGCTGTTATTAAGCCTCTATTTAAAAAACCACAACTTGACCCCAAATAATTACTTAATTACAGACCGATCTTGAATCTCCCTTTTCTGTCAAATATATTAGAAAAGGTAATATCATCACAACTATGTACCTTCTTAGAGAAAAATGCTATATATCTAATCAGCTCTATATTTCTTTGCGACCCGATGAAACATACCAATTTGCAAAACTAACGGAATGTATAGTATTATATCAAAAACTGGATGACCAACAATTTCTTACTACTAAACTCTGAAAAAAACAGAGGTGTTAATTAGTGGACCAAAAACTTTTGTATGTAATAACCTAGATCCTCTCGGATTAACCTCTCGGATGCTGCGAGAGCCTCCCAGTCGAGCAAACCTAGCTTTTTCCGTCCTACTACCGGCGAAGCTCACCCATCCGAAGCTCCTGTCAGATACTTCAAGAGACTTTCCGTTTGAGTGAATGTTTTCTTTCAACTACCGGTGATGCTTACCTGTCCGTGCCGTGAGTATTGAACTCCCGTCGAATGTGGCAAGAGCCTTCTGAATATGTTTTTCTTTTCAACTACCAGTGATACTTACCCGCCCACGCTGTGAGTATTGAACTCCCGTCGGTTGCTGAGAGAGCCTTCCAGTCAGGAAAACCTTGGCTTTCCATCCGTCTACTAGCGAGGTTTACCCATCCGATGACTGTGAGTATTGAGGTCCCATCGGATGCTGTGAGAGCCTCCCGGTTGAACAACCTTGGCTTGTCCGTCTGTCTACTGGTGAGGCTTACCCGTCCGATCACCGTGAGTATTGAGCTCCCGTTGGATGCTGCGAAGGCCTTGGCTTTTTCGTCCATCTACTAGCGAGGCTTTCCCTTCCGACAACTGTGAGTATTGAGCTCCCGTCGGATGTTGCAAAAGCCTTCCGGTCGAACAACCTTGGCTTGTCCACCCGTCTGCTGGCGAGGCTTACTCATCCGTTGCCGTGAGTAATGAACTCCCGTCGGATGCTGCGAGAGCCTCCCAGTCAGGAAAACCTTGGCTTTACCATACATCAACTAGCGAAGCTTACCCGTCCGACTCCGTGAATATCGAACCTCCGTCAAATGCCGTGAGCTGCTCCCATCGGAGTTTGTGTGGGCCCTTACGGGAAAGACTAAGTTTCCTCCTGAAACGCCTGCCCGCCATTTTTTCGGTGCTCATTTTGGGGGGTTATTCGTCGGGCGGCAGTCCTTTTGCTCTGTTGCTTTTTTGGAGGTACTCTGGGTTCGGGCCAAACATTCTGAGCTCGGAGCCCTCCCCTCGGTCAGCACACAAATACACAAACTTTATTCTACAAGTTAATCTCAATAAAATAAAATGTTGTGGTAAAGTTAATTTATTTCAGTAATTCAACTCAAATTGTGAAACTCGTGTATTAAATAAATTCAATGCACACAGGCTGAAGTAGTTTACGTCTTTTTTTTTTATTGTGATGATTTTGGCTTACATTTAACAAAAAACACCAATTCACTATCTCAACAAATTAGAATATGGTGACATGCCAATCAGCTAATCAACTCAAAACACCTGCAAAGGTTACCTGAGCCTTCAAAATGGTCTCTCAGTTTGGTTCACTAGGCTACACAATCATGGGGAAGACTGCTGATCTAACAGTTGTCCAGAAGACAATCATTGACACCCTTCACAAGGAGAGTAAGCCACAAACATTCATTGCCAAAGAAGCTGGCTGTTCACAGAGTGCTGTATCCAAGCATGTTAACAGAAAGGTGAGTGGAAGGAAAAAGTGTGGAAGAAAAAGATGCATATCCAACCGAGAGAACCGCAGCCTTATGAGGATTGTCAAGCAAAATCGATTCAAGAATTTGGGTGAACTTCACAAGGAATGGACTGAGGCTGGGGTCAAGGCATCAAGAGCCACCTAACACAGATGTGTCAAGGGATTTGGCTACAGTATTCGTCAGAGGCATCTTACCTAGGCTAAGGAAAAGAAGAACTGGACTGTTGCCCAGTGGTCCAAAGTCCTCTTTTCAGATGATAGCAAGTTTTGTATTTCATTTGGAAACCAAGGTCCTAGAGTCTGGAGGAAGAATGGAGAAGCTCATAGCACAAGTTGCTTGAAGTCCAGTATTAAGTTTCCACAGTCTGTGATGATTTGGGGTGCAATGTTATCTGCTTGTGTTGGTCCATTGTGTTTTTTGAAAACCAACGTCACTGCACCCGTTTACCAAGACATTTTGGAGCACTTCATGCTTCCTTCTGCTGACCAGCTTTTTAAAGATGCTGATTTCTTTTTCCAGCAGGATTTGGCACCTGCCCACACTGCCAAAAACACCAAAAGTTGGATAAATGACAATGGTGTTGGTGTGCTTGACTGGCCAGCAAACTCGCCAGACCTGAACCCCATAGAGAATTTATGGTGTATTGTCAAGAAGAAAAGGAGAAACAAGACACCAAAAAATTGCAGATGAGCTGAAAGCCACTGTCAAAGAAACTTGGGCTTCCATACCACCTCAGCAGTGCCACAAACTGATCACCTCCATGCCACGCCGAATTGAGGCAGTAATCAAAGCAAAAGGAGCCCCTACCTATTATTGAGTACACATAAAGTAAATGGAAATACTTTCCAGAAGGCCAACAATTCACAAAAAAAAAAAAAAATTGGTCTTATGAAGTATTCTAATTTGTTGAGATAGTGAATTGGTGGGTTTTTGTTAAATATGAGCCAAAATCATCACAATTAAAAGATACAAAGACTTAAACTACTTAAGTCTGTGTGCATTTAATTTATTTAATACACGAGTTTCACAATTTTAGTTAAATTACTGAAATAAATGAACCTTTCCACGACATTCTAATTTATTGAGATGCACCTGTATTTATTATATGTAAGTGTGAACTTGTGAAAGAGCAAAAAAAACATGAAACAGTGGTTTAACGCGAATTTAGAACCGCTAACTCAAATAATAACCAGTGGCAACAGTTTAAAAGTAGCCCAGAGTCAGACCCACTTATCCCGCATTGGTGTCTGCACTTCACACGCATATACTCATTGGAAATAACTGTTTTTCTCCAATGAATTGGCCACAATTATTGGACCCCTAAAACATGAGTAAAATATCTCTGAAGTATATTCATTCATATTTAATTTTTTAGCACACCAGGGTAAGGAGCTGAAATTGTCCAGCCATGACTTTCTGTTCCAAGGATTATAAATATGAGGAACACAAAGGTCAAATTCCCTTACATCCATCACAATGAGAAAAAAACAAAAATATATTTCTGATGTGAAGAACAAGATTGTTGAGCTCACAAAATAGAAAGTGGTTGTAGAAAAGAGTTAAAACTGAAAATCCATTTCCACCATAGTAAAAAAGAGGTTCATAACTAAAGTTTAAAAATCTGCCTGAAAGAGGACCTGTGTCATATCGTCATGCACGCTAGGAGGAGAGTTTGAGTGGCCAAAGACTCTCCAAGGATCCCTAAATTGCAGAGTGCAGAGATTAGTTGGTGTCGGGGTGAAACCTAAAAAAAAAAAAATCAAACATCCCCTATATCACCACATGTTGTTCGGGAGGGTCAAGAAAAATTGTCCTCACTCATCCAAAAACAAACTCCAGCAAATTCAGTTGTCAGACACGACTGGCTAAATGGCACTGTTCTATTGAGATGAAACTGAAAAAATAGTTTTTGGAGACCCACCAGGGTTTAGCAAACAGGGATAAAAAAGTACCCCATTCCACGGTTAAATATACTGCTGGATCTTTATTTGTGGGCCTGTTTTTCTGCTGGATCCTGAACATCTTGTTCATCATGGCCATGGATTCATATACCAACAGTAAAAAATCAAAACCTGAGCCTCTGTTAGAAATCAAAGGCCGTGTTTGGATCTTCCACCAGACAACAATCCAAAACAAACATCAAAATAAACACAAAAAATGTCACTGCACAAAATGAATCTTTTACCATGCTCTCCCATTCCGACCTGAACCCTAAGAAAATGAGTGAGGTGAACAAGAGAAGAAATACTAACATGAGCTGTGAATCTGAAGGATTAGAGATTTTATGAAGAAAATGGTCTCTGACTCTTAAGGTGTTCTCCAAACTCTTCAGGCAAAGGAGAAAACAGAGCTTTGTGCTGGGAAAAGGACGTTGCAATAATTGGGTGCCAATAATTGTGGCCAACATGAATAGTGAAAGCATTTATTTCACAATGATTTTCCCCACTTTCAATTGTTTTACTTCAATGTAGGTTGAATTTTGTGAATTTTTTGGTAAAAGATAAAAAGGATAAACATTGCAGATTTATTTTCACAGCTGCCTTTGCTCATATTTACCAAGGGTGCCAATATTAGTGGAGGACAGTATACTGGCCTTTTGAGGGACAAAACATTCAAGTAACTTTACGAAGTTACAGTATCATTAGCTGTTCATAGAAAAACATGTTTTATCAGTCTTACCCTAACCTAACCGTGGATCAAGAGCCGGCTAGTTGTGACTGAGTGGAGACGGGGCTATATTGTATTCATAGATCCCCATTTGTAAATGAGGCAAAGGTTTGAGGTTGCACTCACTTTTTAAGGCCAAAAAATTATTTTCACAAGAAAAAAACATTTTAAATGTAATTTTGAGAATCAAAGATGAGTTTTAAGGGATAACATTTTTGACTACAGGGGGACTTTAAACGTGCATTAATTGGTATTGTTCCCCACTGCATATTTTAATACCTTAGATTTGACAACTTCCAGTTTCTTTAAAATTGATGGCGCTGCAGACCCACATAGTCGATATTAGACCTGATGATTCAAGCTAAATTTTGTATCGATACAATTATAAAAGTGCTTTTATACAAATATATTTATGATCTAAAAATATTCATAAATATTTCATGTTTTTAGCTGTAAATATGTAAGAATATTTATGTTTTAGATGTTTCAATAATTTTCGCTAACTCTACAATATGTAAATCCACTTCACCAACTAATTACTCATCAGCAGCGATGCTAAAGCTACTGCATAAATGGAAGTTCAAAGACAGAATTCTAAACATGGCAGCAGGCTTGTTTCTCTGGCGCTCAAGGTCTATACATCTAAATTGTACATTTCAGCATAAATCAAAGCGTACAAAAATAAAAATTTTATATCTGTAAATATTACATACTAATAACTTGGCTATGTATAAACAATGGCTGCCATTTCAGTAATCTGGTCACTTACAGGGGCGTGTTTAGTGTTTTGGGGGCCCTCAGCAAGTGTTCCGGAGGGGCCCCCCTCTGTGGATTTTGTGATCGATTCTGGGGTAAGGATCGGTATCGTTTACATTTTATCGATACTGATATGATACTTATCAATACAGTCATCCATACTACTCTCTATAATGTGGTGCAAAAATAAATGATGTAAAAAGATGTTGAAAATTTCAAGTTATTTTATTACTGCAGTTTACAAATGCCTCCAAGCAAACAGAAAAAGGCACATAAAGCACATTTTTCAAATAAAGGCCCTTCAAAGAGAGAGCAAGAGAGAGAGAGGTTTCCTCAGCATACCACAGCACAACATATTTGAACATCATGTGCATAGGAGCACAAAATAATGTAATAGAGAATTATGGCGTCTCTAGCTATTTTTATGAAATAGAGTGACCCTCTATATTTTAGAGGGACTTTTTTGTCTCTGTTTTTATCTACATGATTAAAAAGGGTTATTTTTAACACGTAGACTTATTTATAGTGATTCTCCAATCAGGATTTTTACAGATATTCATTCAGGTCCTGAGTTTCATTTTTGAAAATGGGGTGAATTGCCTTCTTAGGTGACTTGTGGGAGGAGGATTTCTTTTTTATTTGAGTGGTGGAGAGGGGAATATTTGGCCTTTTTCCCCCGAAAAATATGTAATTAAATGTTTGATCATGCGGTGTATTTTTGTTTTTACAATGGGGCAATTGTTGAGAGTGCGTACTGGAGAGCACACGAGTGCTGAATAGTTTAAATATTGGCAAACTTAAAAAAGAAATGCAAATTATAAACTTTAGTGATAATGCATGTAAACTGTGACAATTCCTGTGTCAGTCGTGCAGTGTGCAGCTCGTTTATAGTGCAGACTATAATGTGGTGATATCATGTGGTATCATGACTATATCATGTGGTGATATGAAGCCATTTGCGAGTTTTGAGAGGGAAAGACAGAGAGCTCACTGAGAACTCATGCCGTTTGTAAAATTACGCCTCACAGAAAGTTTTCAAATTATTTTATTATTTATTTAATAAAGAACTATGAATTGTACCTCACCTTCAGCAGTATAATTATTTTACACGCGCCGGACAGAGTTTGGGACTGTGCTGCTCATGGGCGTAAATTTAATTTAACAGTAGGGGGGGACAATAAATATAAAATTTATCATGAGCAATTTTTGAAGGGGACACAAATAGATGTACAAGATGTACAAGATGGCGCCGAGGATGGCAGCCGTGTTGCGTGCTCCGGAAAACTTTGCAGTTTTTCGTATATGTTTTATTAGTTTTTTTTTGTTGTTTTGCGTGTTAGATGTTGTTAGTATAACTGTCTACGATAGAGACATGCTTTTAAACATTGGTTCCTCCTTCGCGCAACGCAAACCGGACTTTGAGTTTTTGAATGCCGGTGGATTGTTCACAGACACGGCATCAGAGCCCTTTGTCTGGGTTGCGCAACCGAAGAAACGCCGCCGACGCCGAAAAAGAGGAAAAAGAGCTGGCGTTCTCGTCAGACTTAGACACCGTGCTTTCCGACCACCTCTTCCAACAATTTTGCTTGCTAACGTTCAGTCACTGGATAACAAACTCTGTGAAATGCCTGCGCGCATCTCATACCAACGAGAAACGAGGGACTGCTGCGTTATTTGCCTCACAGAAACCTGGATGTCTGCTATGGTTCCAGACTCAGCCATCGAGCTCACGGGCTTCTCCGTGCACCGCTCGGACAGAACGAGAGAGCTCACAGGGAAAAGCAGAGGTGGAGGTGTTTGTTTCTATATTAACAACTTGTGGTGTGATGAAAGGAACATACACTCTATTAAATCCCTCTGCTCCCCCGATCTGGAATTTCATATGATTCTGTGTCGACCATTCTGGCTACCGAGGGAATTTACAGCCATCATAATCACGGCTGTTTATATTCCCCCCCAAGCCAACACAGACCAGGCACTCAGGGAACTGTACAGGAATATAAGTGAGCAGGAAACCACGCACCCAGATGCAGCGTTCATTATTATGGGGACTTTAATAAAGCCAACTTCAGAACAATAGCCCCAAAATACTTTCAACACATCACAATCAACACGCGTGGAGATCGTATACTCGACCATTGTTAATCCCCCTTCCGGGACGCATACAAATCCCTCCCCTGCCCACCTTTCGGCAAATCGGATCACTCTTCCGTTCTGCTTCTGCCTGCTTATAGGCAGAAACTGAAACGTGAGGCACCCGCCCTCAGGACAATCCAATGCTGGTCGGACCAATCGGACGCTACACTACAGGACTGTTTTGATCACGTGGACTGGGACATGTTCTGGGCAGCGTCTGATGACGACATAGAGGCGTATTCAGATTCCGTAACATGTTTCATCAGGAAGTGTATAGATGATGTAGTTCCGACCAAAACAATCCGCATCTACCCCGACCAAAAACTGTGGATTAACAGCGATGTTCGATCAGCCTTGTCAGCGCGGACATCTGCCTTTAAATCCGGAAACACTGACGATCGGAAACAAGCCAGCTACGATCTCAGGAGAACCATCAAAGCAGCCAAACGACAATACAAAAACAAAGTTGAAGAACATTTCAACAACAATAATCCAAGAAGCATGTAGCAGGGCATCAACAACATCACAGGCTTCAAAGGGAATAAACCAGCTACTGTGAACATTGCCGCCTCTCTACCGGACGAGCTCAACACTTTTTATGCACGTTTCGAGGCTGATAACACCGCCCATACAGAGAACGTTCCCGCGGCTGCTGCAGAGGAGGTGAGTCCACTCTCGCTTTCTGTCGCGAATGTAACCCGATCCTTCAAACGGGTGAACATCCGTAAAGCTGTGGGTCCGGATGGCATTCCAGGCCGTGTGCTCAAAGCACTAGCCGGGGTTTTTACAGACATTTTCAATCTGTCCCTCTGTCTGTCTGTGGTTCCCGCATGCTTCAAAAAATCCACCATTGTGCCCATACCGAAGAAAAATTAAATCACATGCTTGAATGAGTGGAGGCCCGTTGCTCTGACCCCCATCTTCAGCAAGTGTTTTGAGAAGCTCGTCAGAGAACACATCTGCTCTGTGCTGCCTGCTTCACTGGACCCACTACAATTTGCATACCGCAGTAACCGTTCCACAGACGATGCTATTGCCTTCACCCTGCACACTGCTCTCTCCCACCTGGAAAATAAGAACACCTATGTGAGAATGCTGTTCGTGGATTATAGTTCGGCATTTAACACCATAGTGCCTGCCACACTGGTTGCGAAGCTCCAGAGTCTGGGACTGAACAGATCTCTGTGCAGCTGGATCCTGGACTTCCTGACAGGCAGAAGTCAGGTGGTCAGAATGGGCAACAACACCTCATCTCCCCTGACCCTCAACACTGGTGCTCCGCAGGGCTGCGTCCTCGGCCCACTCCTGTACTCCCTGTACACACATGACTGTACAGCAACACACAGCTCCAACGTCATCGTCAAATTTGCTGATGACACAACGGTGATAGGCCTGATCACCGACAACGATGAGACGGCCTACAGAGAGGAGGTGAGTACCCTGACTAAATGGTATCAGGAGAACCACCTCTCACTCAACATCGACAAGACCAAGGAGCTGGTGGTGGATTACAGGAGACAGAGCAGAGAACACACACCCATCACCATCGACAAGACACCTGTGGAGCGGGTGAGCAGCTTTAAGTTCCTCGGCGTTCATATCACTGAGGATCTCACATGGTCTGCTCACACAGATGCAGTGCTGAAGAAGGCACATCAGCGTCTCTTCTTCCTGAGACGGCTGAGGAAGTTTGGAACGAGCCCCAGAATCCTCAGATCCTTCTACACATGCACTGTGGAGAGCATCCTGACCTGCTGCATCACCGCCTGGTTTGGAAACAGCAACGCTGGCAACCGCAGGGCTCTGCAAAGGGTCGTGCGAACTGCCCGCCACATTGTTGGAGGTGAGCTTCCCTCCCTCCAGGACATCTACACCAGGCGGTGTACAAGAAAAGCCCGGAGGATTATCAAAGACTCCAGCCACCCGTCCCACAGTCTGCTCTCTCTGTTGCCCTCAGGGAGACGTCTCCGCAGCATCCGATCCCGCACTAGCCGACTGAGGGACAGCTTTTTCCCTCAGGCTATCAGGCTAATGAACAGTCAGAAATAACCCACCCTACAACACACTCCCTCTCACACAACATGCCATGCACTGCACTTTAACACAGTTCGACCGGACTACACGCACACACTGCACTAACACATCTGCTATCACTGGACACCATACAAAAGCACATCCACGACACTGCATATGTATAATCTGTTGCACCTTTACACAACTATCTGCTGCTCAACCAATCTGCTGTACATTTATAATCTGCTGCACCTTCACATTATTACTATGCATAGATTACATAATGTATAGATAGTGTACATAATGTAGATGTGTACATATGGTGTATAATGTGTAGTTGATAACAAAGTATGTCTTTATAGTACACTATGTGTACTGAGTATATGTATGTGTATTTTGCACATTGTCTTCTGTACAGTCTGTAAATACGTACTGTCCATATGTAAATTGTTGTGTCTTGTTTTTTTTTGTTTTTTTTTGCACTGTCTGGAGCACGCTCATGAGAATTTCACTCACCAAGGCACTTGTGCTGTGGTGATGTGACAATAAAAGTGATTTGTGATTTGATTTGAAATAATACAGTCAAATTGTACTTATAAAGATATGTCCCCACAGTGAAAAACTTTGCTTCTATCATTATTATTGTAGCACGGAGACTGCGTCATTATGGTTATTTTCAAAGTTTTTCTCAGGTTCAATGACAAAGCAGATCAGCACATTTCAAACAGCCACAAACCAAGGATAAGAAATAATAAAATCCCTTTTATTTCATCCATGCTGACGATTGTAATGATGCCAGGTTGTTTACCTCAGCTTAGAGCGCTCTGCTCGTGCTGCTTCTCAGAATGTTTGGTCGCTATAACAACCAGTTGTAGTGGAAAACTGTAGGTCGAAACAGAGCAGAACCGAACTGAACCGAACCGAGCTGGTACCAGTCTGTGGAAAACCCCCATAAGTTGCAGTGCACTATGCAACAAGCTATTGTAAACAAGCTAACGTTAACTAGATAAGTAATATTTTAATCGCTAATATAGCAGATTCATGGAAAATTACATCGGTAACGTTAATCAGCATTTTTGCCGCAACTAATTATGATGAATGAGTCTGCTGCATCAACTACATTAAAGAGAATTGCTTTATTTAAAGTGAATAAAGTACCCTACTTACTGGAGTTCAACATTAACTGAGCCGCAGCCACACACCTGACTCGTGTGTGGAGTAGGTGAGATGAACTGGGAAAGCAGGCAGTGGGCAAACCACTGTGAGGAAGGGGAGGGGAACTCAACTGTTTCTAAAAGCATTTTTTGCGTATTTTTATTTTTTTTCTACTTACACAATTATTTTAGTATACATACATATATTTTTCACAATAGAGAGTGCGATTTTTTTAAATATATTTTTTTGGGGGGACAACCCTCGGATGGGGGGGGGCATGTCCCCCCCCCGGAATTTACGCCCATGGTGCTGCTGAATGTCGTGCCAAAGCTCTGACGGAAGACAGCTTGAGATCGGTTAATGAGAACAGCCTCTAATTCGCCATTAACACAGAAGTACGGAGATAAAACATATCGATAACTGTATTGTTTGTCCTCAAGCTTATCGCTAGTCCGGTATTGACCCAATTATGCACCGGTCCAAAAAAATAACGTTCTCAATTCCCATGCGGGGACCGCACGCAATTGCGTGGGTTGCGTGGTGCCTAAACACGCTACTGGTCACTTACTGCTTAGTCGCCAAGCAAATACACACAACCTGATTAACATTTAAACTGTTTACTTTAATTGTATCAAACAGATTACTTTATTATATGATTACTGTTTGATCCATGATCAAAAACATGCCTCTTACTGAAACATGATTGTTAACTTAAATCAAACTCTACACAAAGCACTATAGGAAGAAACTGTATTCAATATAAAAGCATTATATTGTAATATAAATAACAAATTATGATGATAAAAGAGGATATGGAAATCAACTTCCATTTCTATTAAAACTGCTTTTTTCGCCATTTATTCCACAGTAAACATAATTACATAAATGATACGCCAACAAAAATGATGATGGCATAATTACATAAAGGCAGATTGCTGATAAAAGTTTAGAATATATAGATATTTTGATTATATTTTAGGATCACACCTCATATATATATTGTGTATGTGTCTATAAAGGCACGTGCCATATTTATGAGTGACACAATCATACTTAATATAACTCCCTTTAATTACAGTAATTTTAGCAGCAGCTATTGTTAACCAGCATTCTTAATCATCTCTACTGCCATCTCTGATCTGCAGTCCTCATCACTGTATGCTGAAATATCTGGCTGGAATGTGTGTGTCTCTAAATTTAACCCTTTGCAGTAGTTTAGGCGCTGGCTTCAGATCACAGAGCAAGCATGCTTATGCTTGGAAACTATCCAAGACATGTTTGGGATAAACATATAATTTGCACCCCTTTAGTGAATGGCTAAGGTGAAAGTATGGAGGTATTTTTTTGGGCAAAACAACTGAGCGCTTGTGACAATGGAATTTGTAGTTGTAGAGAATAGCCACACGTGTGTCAGTAAATTTGAAGTCACAGACAAAAGTTGCAAACTTGTCGATTTTTTTCTCTCTCCCATAAACACAACACAACAGCTAGTCTACACCTTCTCGAATTCTTCAATGCAGGGGTACAAATTGGGGACAAATCCTACTCTACTCTATGAATCACAAATTAAGAAACTCATGCACTCTACTATTTCTGCAGTAAATATGGTGAAACACATTCACACACCTGCATCAAAAATGCGAAGACACGGAGGAATTTTGTACATTTACAACTCAGTATGTGAATTCTTGCAATGAGAGTTGCACTCATTTAGAATATATATATATATATATATATATATATATATATATATATATATATATATATATATTAGTGGTGGGCCGTTATCGGCGTTAACGTGCTGCGTTAACGTGAGACTCTTATCGGGCGATAAAAAAATATCGCCGTTAATCTATTCTCAAAGTTGGGTTGGGAGCTGGGTCTATACTACGCAAGCTATGATGACTTTCACCCTGATATTTTAGCGCGGATGCGCCTAGCCGAATTGCACTGTAGGGGCGAGAACGAGTCTTCGAACTAGAGGCTGGCATTTTTGGGGAATCCCGCGGGATGGGAAACAAAATCGCTACGAATCACGTGATTGGGACGGGAGAGGAAATATTTAATCGGGAGTGGGCGGGACCGGAATAGTAATGATACCCAACTTTACACACAAATATACCTTTTATATAAATAAACTATAAACTGTATATTTTAATTCTGAACTCAATTCTAGTTGCCCTGTCTCTTTATGCTCTCCTCCTGTTTGCTTTGGTGTGGCTGGTTAAGTGAATGACGCAGTCCGTGATGGACAGATTGTTAACGGCTGGTCTATGTGGTAATACAATCGGGCAGGACATCCAAACGCTCACCTATCATTCATCAACCTCAAATAGGCTTTTCATCTGAAAGATGTATTAGTAGCAACTTTACATGGCCGCTCAATATGATGTTAACCTAGAGAAATGTGCGCTATTGAAGTGTTGTGTGGAAGCGCGTTGCTGCAGGACAGGCTCCCTTGCTCTTAAATCTCCGTCATTTTTGGTCATACAGATAAAAGTAGCCCAATACATCTTTCGAATCTGTAAAGACTCTACGTTTTTGTGTGCACTCAGAATAACAACGAAACGTTGCGCTTTTAAGCAAACAGGATGCGCTTTAGGTCTCATGTGAACTTGAGCGAGAAACTTAGAAACTCCGTCTTTGAAAAATATATCTATAGAGAGTGAAATGTCTAAAAAATAAAAATAGAAGACGTGTGTGTTAGCATGGATGATTTACATGAAATTTAATCTGTGCAACACTGTGCATAATATGGCTTTCAGTTCAATATAATAACAAAAAACGACATTTTGGGTTTTTATTCAACTAATAAGGTGGGCACGCTGATCTGTACTATATTTTTACTGTAATTGACAGTTATCGGCAAAAAAAACACAACTACAACACGGGAGTGGGAGGGAATGGGAGTCATTCTTCCGGAGTGGAACGGGATTTTCCCCCATTTTTTCGTGGGATTGGACGGGAAGAGATTAAAGTTTGTGATGCATTTTGGAAACAGGAGATGGCCCCTGGTCTAATGCGCCACCTGGCTTGAGAAATCCGTTCTCAAAGACTTACTTTTAGTCATTATTTGGGTAGCACACATATTCTGAATGCCTTCGGCAGAATTCAAATGAGCCATTTTAATCTAGATTAATCTAGATTAATTCCAAGATTACAGTGAGATTAATCTAGATTAAAAAAATAATCTATGCCCACCACTAATATATATATATATATATACTGCTAAAAAAAATTCAAGGAACACCTTTTAATCAGAGTATAGCATCAAGTCAATTGAATTCAATTCAATTAAACTCCTGGAATATTGATCTGGTCATAGGCATGGGACGATAACCGGTTTCAAGGTAGGCTATAGGCTACTGCGGTTTGGAAAAGTCATGATTTCAAAACCACTAATTTTTTTTGTTATACCGTTCCCTTGACAGTGTTGGGAAGGTTACTTTGGAAATGTAATAGGTTACAGATTACAAGTTACCTTACTTAAAATGTAATAAGTAGTGTAACTTTTCAATTACTTTATAAAAGTAAAGTAACTGATTACATTTGATTACTTTTTGATTACTTTTCTAAATTTCTAATGTTTTCAACTGTCAATCATTTTTAAACATGTAAACCAGGCAGGGTTAACCTTACAGTAGTGCTCAACACTGACTACTGTCAGACTTTCCAAAGCCTTCATCACTTGAATTAAGATGATAATATTATAATTTTAAAGGAGACATTGTTGTGGATGCAAAATATCTTAATTTGTATATAAATATGTCTTTGCAGTGTGTGGACACAACCACCCTACAATGGTAAAAATGAACTCCTTTTTCAATCCCCCCAAAAGCCTAAACAATCTCAATTATCAAGCCATTTTGATTTTGTAGTGAATAACCACCCTCAATACCACGACTTAAGTGAGACCCTTGTGCAAGGCACCGAATCCCCAACTGCTCCCCGGGCGCCGCAGCATAAAAGGCTGCCCACTGCTCCGGGTGTGTGTTCACGGTGTATTTGTTCACTGCTGTGTGTGTGCACTTGGATGGGTTAAATGCAGAGCACAAATTCTGAGTATGGGTCACCATACTTGGCCACACATCACTTCACTTTCACTAAATTAGTTTATTTCTGGCTGCGTAAATCATTTTACTCCAGACTGCTTTCTGAATGAGGGACAATTCAAGGCAAGTTTTGTTAAAAAGTTCAAACTAAAGGATGGATCAGCAACCATTGTTCGTGATCCAGCTACACATCCAGAAGAAGTAAGTTTGACACTTTATATTTTTTTATGATTATCTGCAAATCGCCTTTGCTCTTCCACAAAAGAGGGCGGGGATGAGCAGAGCTCATTAACATGTAAATAGATATGCACCGAAACGAGTCGCTGTGTTCTTTTACACACCCACCGAGACCATTTCAAGATTACCCTAAAGAATCATACCCACTTGTGGAAAATGAGCATCTGATGTCCTCTTTGAAGCACAGCCACCTCAAAATCAGACTTACTTCAAAATCATTATGAGGTTAAATACAGATTTAAAATCATAACAAGAAATTGTTTAATAGCTATGATATTGATTTTAAAATCAATCTTTGCATAGTGTGACGGCCAGGCATAGTTGGTGTTTAACTGTTGGTGTTGGGCCGTTTACGGTGTTCCTTTTGTCCCAGAAGGTATCAGCGCCCGTAAGCCAGATTGGGAGCACCTGCGTTAAAGCCAGATTGAGAACACCTGCGCCAGACGCTGTGGGAGGATAAATACTCCAGCCCTTTTGATCACTCGCGGGCTGCTCTGATTCCACTTCTGCCAGTAGCAGCAGCAGCAGCACACCTTTTTGTTATGTTATGTTATGTTATGTTATGTTATGTTATGTTATGTTATGTTATGTTTTTTTACCACTCCTCAATACCAAAACTGCACAATAGCCATTCATCCACATTTACACCATTGATGCAACTGACTAACACACACATATGGTTAATTGTTAGTTTAATTGTTTAAGTTGTTGTAATAAATAGGTTTATGTTTGCCAATTCCTTCGTGTCCTTCTCGTATTTGTCATGACTGTTGAGCCGAGTCGTGACAAATTGGGGGCTCGTCCGGGATTGTTTGGTGCGAGCTGGTAAACTTTTGTTTGGATTAACAGGAAGGACACGCACTTGAAGATAACTTTGTCGGTAAGATACGTGTTATTTATTTATGTGTACTGTTTCTTACCTGTATTTTGGCTTTAATAAGCACTTGTTGTTTGCCGGTGTTTCGTACGGTGATCAGTTAATCCAGTTGACGTTTGCCGCGTTGCCTGGGTGTAGTATTTCTGGGTGGTGCGGAGTTTTCCCTTGTAGGTTGTAGCGACGTTCCCCTTGGGTTTGTTGAGCTGTGGGGTAGTGTTGTGGTGAACGTGGGAAAAGCTGTTGCTTGGGAGCATGTCCGTGGTCTCGGGAGGGTTGCTGGTTATCCAGTCGCTTTACTGATCCAGCGGTCACTAGTGCATAAATACCCACCACAACTAGCCACACGAAGACTAGGGAGGAGCTTAGTTAGTCGTACTGGTTTTAGATAGCAGGGAAACTCCGAACCACGTTGGGGATTAATCCTCTTTGACACACAGGTGAACATCGATGTCTAACTGATCTCTGGGTGAGGTACATATACTTAGTTTTTTTTTTTGGTGTTTTTTTTCTCTCCCTCAAAGTTTGTTGCATAGGTTATTTAACATGTCTGAAGTTGAGGCATTTATTACTGCTCCATCTCAGGAATCTCTGGATAAGTGCACAAAAGAGCAGTTGCTCCAGATTGCTGAGCATTATTCAGTGGAGGTGGTTGGAGATAAACGTATCAAAGAAACCATTAAGTCTGCTATTAAATCTAAATTACTAGTAGCTGGAATTGTGTCTAAAACAGATTTTTCTCAGAGTCCAACGACACATGGTTTAACTTTCGAGCAGCAGAAAGAGATGTTGATGCTGCAGTTGGACCATGAGAAAATGAAACATGAATTGGATATTAAAAAGCAGTTGGAAGTGGAAAAAATGCGCCAGAGTATCGAGAAGGCAAAAATAGATTTAGAGGGAGATCGGTTGTTAATGGTCAGAGAGGGTTTATTGTCAAGTGAGGCTCATGACAGGCAGCAGGCTAGATCATCTGATCGTTTTGATGTAAGTAACTTGCGCTTGTTGCCACAGTTCAATGAAAAAGACCCAGATACATTCTTTTTGTTGTTTGACCGTGTGGCTAAGGCCAGGAACTGGCCTGAAGGTGATTGTCCTCTGATGCTTCAGTGTGTGCTTTCTGGAAAAGCACAAGAGGCGTATGCATCTTTAAGTCCTGAAGATAGCTCTAGCTATGATAAAATAAAATCAGCTGTTCTTAGAGCTTATCAAAGTCAAAGTCAAAAGTCAAAGTCAGCTTTATTGTCAATTCTACCACATGTACCGTACATACATACAGAGAATTGAAATTGCATTACTCTCTTACTCCCTGGTGCATACAGATAACACTAAACACTAACAGTAGAACGCACAATATACAAATAAGGACATGTAGAACAAAAATAAAATAAAATAATAATAATAAGAAATAGATAAGTGGCATAAGGCACATGGTAAATAGTGCAAACCAGTGAAATACACAGACAGTGCAGAATATGGATGGTGTAGTGCAAAGAGCTTATTAAGTCTATTTTATTAAAGTGACGAGAGAGCAGTCTTTATTCAGACTGTCAGAAGAGGTAGTTAAATGAGGTCAGTCCAATGCTGTACAAAGTGACTGGTGCTTGTCACAGTGTGTGTGTGTGTGCGTGTGCGGGGGGTGGGTGTGGTGTGTGTGTGGGGGGGTCAGAGTTCAGTGGTGCGTGGTGTAAGAGAGGGGAGGGGGGCAAGGACGGGAGGGAGTTCAGCTTCCTGACAGCCTGGTGGATGAAGCTGTCCTTCAGTCTGTTGGTCCTGGCCTGGAGACTCCGCAGTCTCCTCCCTGATGGTAGCAGACTGAAGAAGCTGTGTGTCGGGTGGGTGGGATCACCTGCAATACTGAGGGCTTTGCGGGTGAGACGGGTGCTGTAGATGTCCTGGAGGGAGGGGAGAGAGACACCAACGATCTTCTCAGCTGCTCTCACTATCCGTTGAAGGGACTTGCGGCAGGACGCATTGCAGGCGCCATACCACACAGTGATGCAGCTAGTCAGGATGCTCTCGATGGTGCCTCTGTAGAAGGTGCACATGATGGGGTCGGGGCTCTGGCTCTTCTGAGTTTGCGGAGGAAGTAGAGACGCTGTTGTGCTTTCTTGGCTAGTGCTGCAGTGTTGTTGGTCCAGGAGAGGTCCTCTGTGATGTGTACACCCAGGAACTTGGTGCTGCTCGCTCTCTCCACAGTTATGAGCTTGTACCAGAAGCATATCGCCAGCGTTTCAGGTCTTGGGAAAAAGAGAATGGCCAGACATATGCTGAGTTTGCCAGAGATCTTTCAACTCACTTTAGGCGGTGGTTAACTGCACTTGAAGTCACCACCTTTGAGGATCTGTGCAACTTGGTTATATTGGAGCAGTTTAAGAATAATCTGCCAGAACGTGTTTCCACATACATCTCGGAACGAAAAGTTGTTACTGCTGGGAGGCTGCTGTTGCAGCTGATGAGTATATCTTACTCCATAAGAGCAGTTTCAGGAACGGCATGTAGCTTCTGATTTTGGTGCACAACGTAGTGGTTTTGATGCGCCATCTGATATGATGCGTTCAAGGAAAATCGGTCATATGAAACCTGACGGTAAAACCAATCGTACTTTGATAATTATGATGTCTGTAACTATTGTCATGAACAGGTCATTGAAGGTGGATTGTGCTGTATTAAAGGCTAAGACGAAGGGAATGAAAACTAATATTAGACCTGTGGCATTTGCTGCAACTGTTAAAACTGACTGTGTTTATGAGGTGTGTTCAGCTCCCATTTGTGAACAGATGTTTTGGCAGCTTATGCTCCTTTCATTCGAGAGGGGTCCGTATCACTGGTAGGTGGTGGTGTGAAAACCCCATTAAAGATCCTGAGGATACCGGGGCCTACAACTCTTACATTGTTAGTTCTGTGTTGCCGTTTTCAGGGACACAGATACTGGTGACTTTGTTCTCAGTCGTGAATGGGATTGAGTGTGTTTCCAGCACCCTTGCATAAGATGGTTTCTGGACTGTGAGCTGGTTCAGGGTGAGGTGACGTGGGTGTACTATCGGCATTGCCTATTGAAGGCATTCACCTTATTTTGGGAACGGTTTGGCTGGTAGTAGAGTTTGGGCTAGCACTCCCTCCACACCAAAAGTCACACTATGTCCATCTGAGTTTCTGTCCGATAAGGGTTCTGGTGCATTGCAAGAAGTTTCTCCAGCCTGTGTGGTTACACGTGCTATGCGGCTATGACAGGAAACACTGGAATCTAATGATGCCTTAGAAAAAAACTGTTTATCTTAAAAAACATATAAACCCATATAGTAAATTTAAGACTTATTGGATAAGCATGTTATAGACTTCTGAAACATTGGTATTTCATATTTTAGAGCAGTCACTGCAATTTATGAAATAAATCAATTAAATCTGTATGTGGGAGTGTGTGTGAAAAAATCAGATGTAACCCTCTTTGTAATCCTTAACATTTTCATAAGTAACTGTAATTTAATTACACATCTTTTCTTAGAAAATGTAACTAATTACAATTACTTTAATTTTGTAATTAAATTATGTAATTCCGTTACATGTAACTAGTTACTCCCCAACACTGTCCCTTGATATGCGCAGTTTTTTTCCGTGTCGTCAAAGATGGAAAGTGCAGGACTTCCCCAGTGTGCAGTGAAGAGCGCACGAGTCACACGGCCCTTCCCCCTCCGGTTGGTGCGAGGCTGCGAGCAGTCAGTCAGTGATAGTCAGCTGCATGTATGATGATGGCCGACGGAGATGAATCACTGGAATTTTTTCCCTCGTCGAAAAACACGATGTCTGCCGTATGGAATTTTTCCGGTAACGTAGACTAATCATGTTCCGTAAACAACGATGTTCCATACAGATGACGTTTTAGCGCCGATTGCTAAATAAATACTTCCAGGTTGTAACGTTACATAAACTATTTGTGTCATTTTAATTTCTCCCTCTTTCACCCTCGATCAAGACAGAGACCCACCCGCCGTTTGTTTCAGTGTTGAAATAAATACTATTTGGCTTTCTCCCGAGGCAGAAAACATGGCTAATGTTAATTAACTAGCTAAAGTCAACTAGTTTATTCCCTCACATTACTTCACAGAGCGGGGAATAGCAGACTGAAGTACTACGTTTCTGTGATTTAGTACAATAATTACATTTAGCTGGTATCACTTCTATGCATGTAAACCTCCTGCTGCCAGTGTTTACATCTGTTTAAATCATGACATTTAAAAAATAAACTTAAGTCACTGTTAGAGTGTTGTACGTAGAGAGACCGTGTGTGTGTGTGTAACACACTCTCGCTTTCTCTCCTTGTGTATGTGCACACATCCACGTACGTCACCGCTCCAAACTTAAAGATGAATGTGTAGAAAGTGAGCAGGTCTCCAAAACCTTGTTGAGCTGCAGGTTTAATGACTTTAGGGTTTATTTTTTTTACTGAAATTGTTTTGATTATGTTTTTGATTATTGAGCTGCAGGTTTAGGCTCACTTTAAGTGACTGCCTTTTTTCATTTAAAAGGATTTTTTTTTTTTTACAAAAAAATATTTATTTATTTTCTGATTATTGTTGTACTGCAGGTTTTTAGTGACTGGACTTAATTTAATTAAGAATAATTCAATAATTGAATTTAATTATTTAGCATTACATGTTTACGGTTCCAAAATGTTCTATATGTTTCTTAAAAATAAAATATATTGTGTTCAGTGGTAAAAAAGTTGTTGTTTTCTACCCAGACATTTAAAAATAACATATTTTAGACCTGTAATGGCAATACCGTGAAACTGTGGTATTTTTATCTAAGGTTATCATGCCATGAGAATCTCATACCGGCCCATGCCTATCTGGTCAATTGAGTAGCAGTGGTGGCTATTAATCAGATTAATAATCAGATTCAGCTGCTTTTGGTGTTAATTAAATTAACTACTGTTGCACTAGATGGGCAACAATGAGAAGACCCCCAAAACAGGAATGGTTTTACAGGTGGACGCCACTGACATTTTTTCCCCTACTCATCTTTTCTGAATTTTTTACTAGTTTTGCATTTGGCTTGGGTCGGTGTCACTACTGGTAGCATGAAGCGTCAGCTGGACCCTACAGAGGTTGCACAGGCAGTCCAACTCCTTCAGATGACACATCAATATGTGCCATTGCCACGAGGTTTGCTTTGTCTCCCAGCACAGTCTCAAGAGCATGGAGAAGACTCAAAAACAATTGTTTGTACAGTAGGTCATACATTATATATCAGGTTATATATCAATAAACATGGTGACTGTTTTATTTAATTCAAATATTATTTGAATTTTTTTATTTTATTTATTAAAACCTTACACAATATGACAACAGTAACACCACAGGCAACAGATAATAAAATATGACATAAGTTCAGAAAAAAGCAAAGAAACTCCATACTTATACAGCTTATAGCATTAAACCAAATTCTTTTGAAAAGCTTGTTTAAGAATAAATGTAAGATTTTGTTCAATTTTCTCAAGTTTTTCACCCATTGACGAAGTTAAACTATTATGGCCAAATCATCACATCAATAAACACTAAAAATCAAGAACTATAGCGAACTGACAGGATTTTACCGTCTTTGATTTTACCATTTTGATCCACGTCTTTTCAAGTGAGTTTCAAAAATGTCTCTCCTCTTCGCTTCGATTAGTCTTGTATTTTTGACACATATTCCTGTCATAAGTGCCGCAAACACAGATAGACTCGTCTAAAGCGCTATTCAAGCTGTTTCCAGTTCACGAACACACTCCAGACAGTTTCAAAGTTGTCCCTGGTCTGCACTTCGATAATTTTTTCCTATTTTCCACACATTTCCATCTTAAGCCCTAAACACACTGCACGATTTTCAGTCATCCAAGACGAAAGATTGCCATCGTGAAACAATCGTGGCTCCTAATCGGTGGTCCTATGTCGCACAGTGAGAGAGGTTCAAAGACGGCCGTTGTCACGGTCTTGCGACCAAAGACAGCCAATAAAAATGTGACATGAAATCAACGCGACATGGTGCTAAAACATAAAACTGCTTACCTTAAGCTTTCATCCTCTTTCGCTGCTTCCAGGCCCGGAGTGGCCATCGGGAGAACCGGGAGAATTCCCGGTGGAATTTGTATAGCCTACATACCACATAATATTAGAATAAGTACCCCTTAGTTTCAAAATACTTACAGTATAAATATTTTTTTATTTTACAGGTTATTACCCCTTTATTCCTTAAACTTCACATATTATTACCTTATACCTACACGGATGTACTAAATAGGTACACTATAATTACAAAAAAGTTATACTGTAAAATCTGACTGTTACAGATCGGTCAGGCTCTCAGCTCAGTCAATCACATCGATCTCTCTCACCTGAGTTCTAATCACATGCACCTGCACCTCATCACGAGTCTCATCTAGCCCTGCATATAAGCACACACCACAGCCTCAGTATTCGTCCGATCTCGTAAACACGAAGTGGACTCTGCTCCTGGTATCTCCAAATGGAGTATTCTCTGTTTGTTACTTACCTGGTATTACTTACCTGGTATTACTCACCTGCTACTTCTCCTTCCAGTTGTGTTCTCCGCCATCAGCTATCCTCCCGCTGTGGTGTGTGCTCCTGGCAATCCTGTTCTCCTGGCTCCATCTCCCTTCGTTCCTGTGGAATACAAAGATTCTGATTACCCTCTAACCAATCCACATAAACCCTCCAAAGTTGTTCTGCTCACCTCCTGTCTCCAATCTCAGCTCCAATATCCTCAGACTGTCAAATAAACTCACTGTGTTTTCACTTACCTCTGTGTCCGACCCAGTATCTGTTACACTGACTTTGCTGCAGTTGGAACAAACTACTGGTTCGTCTGAGGGAACTGCCCCCCCGACTGAGCCTGGTTTCTCCCAAGGTTTTTTTCTCCGTTCTTGTCACCAATGGAGTTTTGGTTCCTTGCCGTTGTCGCCTCTGGATTGCTTAGTTGGGGACACTTCATTTCCAGTGATATCACCGACTTGATTGCACAGATACTTTTTAAACTGAACTGAGCTGGACGATGACATCTCTAAATTCAATAATGAAATGCCTTTAAATAAAAAATGGGCGTTTAATCTTGTCATTTTACATTAGTGATAAACTATTTTCCTATTTTGATATTGTGCAGTTGCTTTGACACAATTTGTATTGTTAAAAGCGCTATATAAATAAAGGTGACTTGACTTGACATGAAATTCACCATAAATAAAGGAATGGTTTAAGGGATTGTATGCTAATCATTCCCTTAGAAGGCAGTCTCATCTCTTAAGAAGTGAAAAGCAGAGCCTTTCTTTCATGCTTCACTATCCTTGATGAGATGGCTTTCTTGGCAGGAAATCAAAACTTTATCTATTAATCCAGTCTGAATTTTAATGAGCACTGTACAGGTTTATTAAATTCATGCTACTACAAAACCACCACTTACAAGAGAAAGGTCTTGCGTTCTGGCATAAACAGAAAATCATATAAATTAAGGTGACAAGATATAAGAGGCAGGGAAGTTGTAGATGGAGGAAACGTGATCCTAATGTTATGATTCAGAAGCATACTTAAGCGATGCTTCTGACATGGGCTTACATTTCTGAAAACCAGGGTTAACTGTCAGATCCTAATCTACAGCCTCAACTTAAGACTTAACATATACTTAATTAGGAGTTAACCAAAACAAGTGGCCCATGGCTGAGCACCCCTGGTCTAGACATTTGACATTGAAAAAATAGACATAGGACACTGACATTGAAAAAAAAATACTTAGAGGGGCATGAATATAGAAAACCAGGCTTGTTTTAGTTGGCACAATTAATATATTAAGTTAATGTACAAATGAACAGAAAAACAGATTTCACAGATTTGTTTTAATCTGTATTCCTGTTAAAATAGGAATTTAGTAAATAGTCACATTTAGAGACGTACATCAAGTAACAAAACAAGTAACAACATAGTTCATGTGTGTCAGATATATTTATACTTCTACGGGTCAAATCAGTGAAAAATAGCTTATTGTGTCATTGCATAGAGCTACTATGCAGTGTGAGTCTATATTTAGAAGCAACACAACTGGAGTGGGTTTGGGAAAGCCGTGCCTATGAAAGTGATAAGGCCAGGGAGGAGACATATTTTAAGGATTATAAATTCCTGTCACACGGACACATACACACACACACATATAAAGGCACATTCCTTGTCAGACAGGAGACATCCCATCGATTGCAGCTGCTTCTCACAGACATTGTGCCTCTCTGCCTTAAAGCTTGAATTAAGTTTTTTGAAAACCTAATAATGCTATAAGTGTTGTGTGAGGGGTAGGTTTAGGAGTAGAGTTAGGGTAAGGGGATAGAAAATACATTTTTGGAATGTCCCAATAAAATATTGAAACCTCAGTGAGTAAGTGTGTGTGTGTGTGTGTGTGTGTGTGTGTGTGTGTGTGTGTGTGTGTGTGTGCGTGCGTGCGTGCGTGCGTGCGTGCGCGCGCGTGTGTGTGTGTGTGCGAGCTGGTATTTATCACGTCCTGGGGACCAAATGTCCCCACAAGGATAGTAATACCAGTAAATCTTTATCTTGTGGGGACATTTTTTGGTCCCCATGAGGAAACAAGCTTAGAAATCATGCAGCATAAAGTTTTTTGAAAATCTAAAAATGCAGAATGTCTCCTGTGAGGGCTAAGTTTAGGTGTAGGGTAGGTGTAGGGCAATAGCACATACAGATTGTACAGTATAAAAACCATTACGCCTATGGAATGTCCCCATAAAACATGGAAACCCAACACGTGCGCACGTGCATGTGTGTGTGAATCTCACTGATTTATACGTGTTGCTGTCTGACGCATGACATAAAAACACTCAAATGTGTGGCTTTTTTTCAAATGTGTGACTTTGTTCCAACCCAATGGAATTAAAAAAAATATAATGATAAAATCTTGTCATTATATGAAATGTTCTTCCTTGACATCTATTCGATTAAATGGAGTTGAAATGGTGACCTCTGCTTTCCATGCTTCCACTGAAGTTTCATTACAGGCTTCAACAATATCCAATCTGTTCTAAGGTATGCCAACTACAACAAAGTATGAAATCAAAAGTCATGTTTTCATATACTGTACATTTTAGGAGAAACATGGAAGATAGAGTTGATACTTCCATGAAACATTACAGAGAACTTCATTAATATTCTGATACCTCTAAGAAAGATCACTTTCCAAGTAACACACAACTGTATGCTGTTTTTTGTGCAGCAGGGTATGTTGCTTTCACAGTTCCTTTTTTACGACTGTATTGTGCTAGCAAGCATACTTCGAAACTGTTACCTCACATTCTTTCTAGCAGTGGCGGCTGGTGGCAAATTTTCTAGGTGGGGCGCCACATCCAAAAATGTTTGCATACATAAATATGAATATGATTTATTCCAGTATAACAAAAAGATAAGGATTAAGACATGAAACCTTTTAAATAAAGAAAATAGTTTTACCAAATTCAAGATGATTCTTACAACACTATATTTTCCGCAAGCTTTTATCAAGAAAAATGTAAACATTTTGTTTTGAATTTTAATAATAATTCAAAATTGATTATACAGTGCAACAGCAAAATACGTGAGAAAAATTAATGTTACATTTGTTTAGACCATTTTCTATACATTCATAACTACAAGTCAATCTGCAGTACTAAGCAGGACCACACGGAGATGCCAACATACCACTATCCCAGTCTCCTTAAACTTATATAATATACACAGACATGTATTCAGAATTATTACACAGAGCAAAACACAAATTAAAACAGTAAATAAAAACATTACAAATTTGTTGAGTGTGGTGATCTGAAGGCAGCTCAACATGACTGACATGTTGATGCCAAAACACCACTGTACAGAGCTAACTTCTATAAAAACACGCTTTTTCAACAAGTGTCCATTATAAAACACTTGCCAGACATGCAATCATACTGAAAAAGCTATCAGAGAGCAAACATATACAGTTCGTTTATTTGTATACTGTACGAGTAATGTTAGTTACGATTCATGTATGCCACTGACTGTAATCACCTTTGCCTCCATTACAATCGTCATCCATCAAAAATCCACTGGTAAAATACTGGTTTGCTTTAGTCAGCCCATACAGACTAACTTAGTCCTGACTTCATATTTCTTTGAATTAGAGGTATGCTTGTTCCAACCAATTGCTGCACAAGTTAAGGGTTACGTATGATGACGAAAGCATGCTAGTGCTAGCCCTCCCGGAACCCATAGAGATTGCTTTGCAGTGCCTGCAGTTTAAAAATAAATATTTGTATGGAAGTCTATGGGAACATTCGGGGCGATTCTCAGTCTGACAGAAATCGCCCAAAGGGGTGGGACTACACAGAACGTGACTCAACGCTGATTGGACTATATTTCCAGAGGCATATCAAACAGTAAAGAAGAGTGAAAGCAAGTGTAAAACTGTTATTGAATGTGAAAGAAAAAAAATCCCTTCCTTTCGCGCTTTGGTGGTGCGTCGCCCAATCGCCCTAATGGAGAAACCGCCCCTGCTTGCTAGCATTAGTAGGCTATTGTTTTTTTTTGTTAAGTAAAATATTCAGTTACACTTTACTTGAAGGGGTGTGCATAATCATGACATGACACATGCAATGAATATTAAGGTTTTTTATGCATGTTTATGACAATTGTCATTAAGTGTCATTCACTCAGTTATGTATTTTTTTATGCAAAGATGACATTGTCTTTGTGTCTTTGTTATGGGCTAGGGTTAGGGATGTCTTTGTTATGGGCTAGGGTTAGGGGTAGGGTTAGGGTTAGGTCAAATAATGTCATCTTTTCATTAAAAATGACATAACTGAGCGAATTACACTTAATTACATTTGTCATAAACATGCATAAAACCTCCTTCATATTCATGACGTGTCATGAAAAGTAAAGTGTTACCAAATATTCTGATCATATTTAAGTCAATAGAGGGTTGAGCTGTATATAATAATGAGATAAGCAGTGAATGAATGACTGACAAGTTTTCAGTAGTTGCTCTACTGAGATTTTGACTCAAGGGGAAATTGTACTATGCTTTCCTTCCTTCTTTCTTGTTTATCCTCAAAAAAATGCAATAGTAATATAAAAAGTAATAGTGACTCTCTGTAAGGGTTTTATATACATCTCATTTTATGCTGACAATATTTACAGTTTTCTTATTTAAAGACTCCATGAAATAGCTTTATGAGCACAGTTTTCATTCCTGAGTCCTGTGCATTGGATGGGAGATACAGGTTGGGCTATACCACTGCCATAAATGAATATTTTGCTCCCTGCAGTTTGGTGAAGGTATTAGGAAGGACACTGTCGTTCTAGAGAGTATTGGACCAACATTTTTATTTGCTCCATGAGCAAGATGTGTCATGAGTATTTTTTATCTGTTTTTTCTGAAAAAAAGAATGATTCAGAAAGACATTAAGCAACAACAAAAAAGTTAAACATATTTGACATTTTAAGGCCCCTGAAATTTCAATTAGACAGCTCTATTAGTTAAAGGGTTTGTCATAACATTTTTATCGATTGAACATTGAAAATAATCAGTGTCTGGGGTTACAATGAAAATATGTGTGATTCAGGTTTTATATATATTATATATAAAAAAAAACTTAAAATCTCCTCAGCGATAGCCACAGTAGTACACAGCAGTGCTAGCATCAGACAGTACAGTTGAGATTAGGTTGGACCCCTGCAAAGGTACATGGGGGATCCCATAAGCGAGGCATTGCTCAAACTCCACTTCATCCACTATTTCATTAGAACCTTGATTCTGAGCTGCTGCAGGGGCCTGTGAGTGTGACTCAGGAATGCTGTGCTCATATGTGTGACGGTCAACAGGAAGTGACAATTCCTCATAAGGACAATTATGAGAGTTGGAACTTGGAGAGTTGGACCTATAATGGTAATCTAAAGTTGAAGGACAGTTCAGGTAATCAGTAGGCATGGCTTGATGAGAAGAAGAGCTTTTGTTAAAGATGGTGTGAGATATCAGGTGGGTGAGGGAATTAAGTTGAATACTAGAACTGTGACTGGTTTCTGGTTTGGTACTCTCATTGAGAGTTTGCTGTGGGTGAGAATTGTTCATTAGATTAAACTGTGTATTGCTGGAAGTGTGTAAGTTAGGATTGGTGTGTGTGTTGATGTTGCAGTGATTAATGCTGTGAAAATGTGTGTTTGTGAGTGATTTCATGTTAGTATGACCATGCATGTTGGTGAGAATGTTTGTGTTTTCCTGAAAGTGGTGCTCTTGGTGGTTATGGTAGCTGTATGCTAACTGATGGTGATTGTCCTGAAGATGGGCAAAAAACTCAGTTGTCCTAGCGTCCATAGGAGAGGGGTCGGGTGTAGGCAAGCTGTAGGGCTCAAACAAAGTCTGGGTCTCACAGTATGGAAGCAGACTATCTTGGGGCAGTTCTGAATATCCAACATTCATGCCCTCCATGCCCAGAGGGTTCTGAGCATTCCCCACCCCATGAAGTACAAAGCTGGAGTCCAGTCGTTTATTTCCTTTCACCTGTTTACGACGCCGTGGCCGATATTTGTAGTTTGGGTGGTCTTGCATATGTTTAACTCGGAGACGTTCCGCCTCCTCAACAAATGGACGTTTGTCCACTATTGGTAAAGCTTTCCATGACTTACCTACAAATAATATGAAAGATAATATAAAATAAATTATTAAATGAATTCAACACATTTAAGAGACAGAACATTTATAAAAACATTTTAGAAAATACATTTTGGACTGCACACTGAGCATTTTACATTGTAATATCTGACAACATGCTTGATATTTAAGCATTATATCTATGGATGAATATATCTGATTTATTCTAATTTGTTCTATAATTCCAGAATTTGTGTATATAATAGTTAATTATCACACGTAATGATATATAATGTCATACTACCTGCAAATTACATTATTATAAAGCAACAATGGACAAATTATAAACCCAAAATTTTAGAGCAGTAAAAATGTTTTTAAATCATAATATAAATATAAATTACATTAAATATTATATTAAAGATTATATTATAAAGCTAAATGCCAACTTTGTTGTGTGGTTCTCTGTCAATATTGCTTATTCACTTACAATTGCTTTAACTTGTATAACTATAGATTTTAGCCATTTTATCGTAGACACATCATTCATAGTTTTAAAAAGTACTAAAATTATTCAGATAAACCTGTAACCAAACTAAAATTGTTGCAAATAGTTGCAGAAAATATATATTTTTTTACATATGGAAAAAGTTGTAGGCTTTACACATAGGATACATGCTGAATGACAATATGACATTAGTGATGCAATGAATCAGCTTTTATATCACATTGGGACAATACCTTCCATATGTAATGTGTCTGCCTAAAGTCGAGTAATTGTTATTTGACGCCAATATGCATTATTTCCATATTATTGTTATTATTTTCAAACTGTATTTATAAACTTGATTTATAGACTTGATGTTTTATAAGCAATTGTGCTTTTGATTAAAAGTATTCATTCTGTTAAAAGTTGTTTAATTAATCTCTATCTTTTAAATGAATACATTTTACATAATGCAAAACATTGTGTTATATGATGAAACAAGCAAAACAAGCAAAAAAAAAAGAGATTAAATGCACAAATCATGTTTTTGTTCTATTATTCATTTATTTATTTAATTGAATTTCTACTCACCAAGCATTTTACTCAGCTCTGCATTGTGCAGATCTGGGTTTTGCTGCGCAAGCCTCTTGCGTTCATCTTTTGCCCACACCATAAATGCGTTCATCGGCCTGCGGATGCGCGGCTCACACTTTCCGCGCCCGGGACCCGCTGAAGAACCTGTCTCGTGTTTTGCTTTCGTGTCAGAAAGCGGACTGAGAGTGTCCACCCACGCGCACTGCCTCTTGCCAGACATCATGACTGAGCTGGTGCCTCGGGTCTGGCTCGGGTCGTCACTGGCGTAACCCGAATCGGGACTGCTCATCTCCTACACACACCGGGCGCGTATCCTTGGTGATCGCTGAAGAAGTAGACTGTAGCCTCTGGATGGCCAAAACAGCTTATCCGTCTTATCCTTTTTTCATTTTTTTTTGCTCAGTTTCCCTTCGCTAAACGCATATATAAAGTATATTTAACAGTAAGGTCAGAAGTGCATAGCGAGTTATCAGGCAGCTTTAAACTCAGCAGCCACCAATTGCAATCCGAGTGGGCGGAGCGCGCCGTGAAAGGTGTGAAAGTGTCCTTATTCAGAGCGTTTCGCCTCACGGGAGACAAGACCGGAAACATTTAGCATTTCTGGTCAGCTTTAAAAAATAAAATACAATAAAATAAGGACGAATCTGTTACCTCACATGTAACATATAATGAAGTTATGGTTCCGAACTAATTTATTCAAACATACATTGCATTTATAGCTTTTAATCTAACTTTTAGCTACTGCAGGATTTAGGAAACTTATAAAATGTATTTACTTAGGCGGCTTATACTATAAAAATATATGTTTATAAATAAATAAATACAAATAAATTTTACAAGCACGCATTTAGTTTATTTTTTGTTTTTATTTTTGCAAGAAAGAATATCCATCTCTTTTTTTGTATACAGATATACAATAAATACAAGGTTTGGTTTAGGATTAATATCCTGCTAGCAGATGTAGCCTACCTGAATTTGCAAACAGTAGTAGTAGTAAAAGATTGTGACGCGCTGATAATGGCATGCCAACCGCGCAAGAAGAGAAAGGTGTTACACTGTATTGTATGCAGAGTATTATGTTAAAGGTACTCTCAGTTTCTCATACCGTTGAATTGAGTTGTAGTGGGCTTTACAATTAGCGTTTGTTGGAGGACTGGCTCCAACACACAGTAGCAAATGTAAAGTGTTCTTAAAAATCTTTAGTTTAATATTAATAATATAAACTGTAAAGTGTTTTATTTTGACATATGTAATGCAATTTAGTATAATAATAATAATGTAATAAATTAAATTAATACAACTATTTATATAATATTGAGGCAATATTTATATTACCATGGTAAAAGGATTCCTCTGGTAAAAGCACTGTAATGCAAAGCTTCTTTTGGCTTATTGCTTTAATGGGCACAGTAAACATATGCATGTAAATTGAAAAATGTTCATGTTTTGAGAACAAAAAGGTCCCTATCTGCTAATGTGCAGTGTTACGGGAGCAATTGGGAACTTTAACATAAACCACATCCTGTTTTTGCTTAACTTGATTTGAATTATTACTCTCTTACTCAATGTTAGTTTGGCTACAAGTTTGTATGCTTACAGGAGATCATTTTATTTGTATTTCTTTAGTGTGTCCGAGCAGTACATTTGCTAGAGAATCAAAACTCTATATTCACCAAGGCACAAAATCACTGTCCCAACAACTCACCTCACTCTATCATACACATAAAAGCAACAGTGTGTATTGTCACTGCATTCTGGCACAGATGCAATGCCCTCCATACTGACACTGTAATATAAAATCTAATTTACTTCTGAAGAACCAATGGACCACACTTGCGTGTCTGTGTAATGGTGAGTGCGAACACATATACAGCTTCTGTCTGACACATGTAAAGTTCCCCGGCACACAGGAGTCAATGCTATTGTGCAATTCCCACAAAGGCTTGCCTGACGACAGTATGTGTGTATATTCATGGGTGTGAGCTTATGTGCGGATCTGTCTGTGAGGGAGAGGGTGTGTGTGTCTGAAGGCGGACCGTAGGTGCTCCTACGCCAAGGACAGGAAGCAGTTTGTGGTGGAGAGGAAATGCAGGCTGAAGCACTAGTCTAGATAAGGGTAAGAGACCTCTCCCCCACACACACACACACACACACACCACACACACACACACACACACACACACACACACACACACACACACACACACACACACACACACACACACACACACACACACACACACACACACACACACACGTTGGTTTTTATGGTTTACGGGGACTTTCATAGGCGTAATGGTTTTTATACTGTACAAACCGTATGTGCTATTGCCCTACACCTAAACTAAATTAGCCCTCACAGGAGACGGTGCATTTCTATTTTCCCTCAAAAAAACTCACTCTGTATGATTTATACGCGTTTTAAATTATGGGGACACTGAAAATGTCCTCATAAATCACCTTCTCCTTGTAATACCTATGTCATACCCATGTCATTATACAAATTTGTGTCCTCATAAACCACATAAACATGCCCACACACACACACACACACACACACACACACACACACACACACACACACACACACACACACACACACACACACACACACACACACACACACACACACACACACACACACACACACACACACACACACACACACACACACACACACACACACACTCACACACTTACTTATCTAAATGGGGACATTTTTATACACTTTATCTGTTTGTATATACAGCCAGTTAAAAATAATAAAACCTAACCCTTACTCAAAACTTATTGGAATTTTCCAATGAAAAAAAATAACTTTATTTACTTAATTTTTACACTATATTTTAGCTCACTCCTGGGTACAGAGTAATCAGTAGGGACAGACTTGTACTGAGGTCTGGGCAGGCAAGGGTCAGAGCCAGTAAGGCAGACAGAACCAACAAAATGGGCAGATCTTTAGCAGAGGGAATCTTGAGGAGGGGACCACCTTGGAAAAGTGTTACACCACAGTAAGAATTATCAATTTGACAAAGGATGTGGGAAAGACTGTGATGAAGTTCAGGGTAATGTGTGACCAAGCACGGGAGGGGATGAGGAGGGAGGCTTGTCGGAACATTCATTCTGGGAAAAAAGAGCAGGCAACAACACATTGATGGAGCTCTTCAACAATAGAAGGCCACAACCCCCCCGGCAGATGGATGCCAGCATCCTCTTCAATCCTGGATGGTATTCCTCCTCTGGGCATCTCAAGCCATCCAAAAGGGCATCCATAACCAGAACCTCGATGTCCCAAATCACAGTCGCCACCACCTGTTAAGGCCAGATAATTGACAGAGAGTCACTGAGGAGCAGAAAAAGTGCCTATTACCAGATTAATCAATCATCACTTAATCAAAGATCAGTTAATTCACACTAAGTGGCCATGGTTTCAGAACTGGATTGTAAATTCACAAACTGAGAATTTCTGAGAATCTCTGAGGAAAACTCCTCTTATGATCAGTGGGACCCCTGTGGAGAGGGTGAGTAGCTTCAAGTACCTCGGTGTAAACATCTCCGAGGACCTAACTTGGACTACACACATTCAAACACAGGTTAAGAAAGCCAGGCAAAGACTGTACCATCTGCGACAGCTGAGGAAATTCAGGGTCTCACCAGCTATCCTGAAAACTTTCTATTCTGGGGCCATAGAAAGCGTACTGACTCAGTGCATCTCAGTGTGGTATGGAAATTCCTCAAACCAGGACTGCAAAGCTCTACAGAGAGTCGTGCGCTTAGCTGAGCGCATCTCAGGGTCTGCTCTCCCCTCTCTGCAGGTCATCTACCTCAAACGCTGCAAAAGCAGAGCTGCAAAAATCATCAATGACTCAACCCACCCCAGTAACCATCTTTTCTGTTTACTGCCATCTGGCAAGCGCTTCAGGAGAATGATGGCAAAAACCGAAAGACTGAGGAGGAGCTTCTTCCCTCAGGCCATCAGGCTCCTAAACACAAACCCAGTCTCATAAACATTCACAAGACTCATTGTTAACTGTAAATATTCTCATATTCTCAAATATTGCTGCTTTATGTACAATACCCTGAACAACCCGTCTGCACATCCCTCTTATTCACATTACTATTTATTAAGTCCCAGTACACTGTTTTTTGCACATCTTATTGTTTTTTGCACATCTTATTTTTTTTTTGCACATCTTATTGCTTATTGTTTTTTGCACATCTTATTGTTTTGCACATCTTATTGTTTTGCACTTTTTATTTCATTGCACATTTTACTCTTATTTCTCTTCTTTTACCATATATATGCTCTCGTGTTGTGTTACTTTATATAATTTTTTATTTGTATTATTTTGCACTGTCCACTGAGCGGACCTGATTCGATTACATTTCACTTCTAATTATACCCTGTATAATTTATTATGTGACGAATAAAGAAACCTTGAACCTTGAGGTGTCCCCCTGGTGGAGCAAAACCAGATATCATGCATTGCATTGCATTATTAAAAGCGCTATACAAAAAAATAATGACTTGACTTGACTTGACTTGCTGCATCCCCCCCTTACACTGATCGGTTGAACGCCTTGATTAGGCCAGGACACACCAAGCCAACTTCAAAGAACTAGCGGGGACAAAAGCCAACAGTTTGTCACCTCGCTGCACCTGGACCAAGAATAGCACTCAAATACAACACACAGATTACAGCCAACTGCAAACTAGCACATGCATTCTGTGCCTCAGGGCCGGCACTACCTATAGGCAGAGCAGGCGATTGCCTAGGGCCTCTGCCGTTGAGGAGGTGCCTCCATAATCATAACTTCCACTATACTCTACCTCTGTTGTTCCCACCTCCTTTAAAAAATCTGTCATAACCCTAAGAACAGTAAACCCTCTTGCCTGAATGACTATCGTCCAGTTGCCCTCACATCAACAGTCATGAAGGTTTTTGAGAGACTTTTAAAGAAACACATTTGCTCCTCCACCCCTGCTACTTTGGACCCTCATCAGTTTGCCTATCGGCCAAATAGGTCTACTGATGATGCCATCTCTCAGGTCCTGCATTCGTCCCTCTCACACATTGACAGCAAAAATGGCAACTATGTAAGGCTGCTTTTCATCGACTATAGCTCCGCTTTTAATACTATAGTCCCCACCAAGCTGGCTGTTAAACTCTCAGACCTCGGCATAACATCTTCACTTTGTGACTGGATTCAAGATTTCCTCACCGCCAGACCACAAGTGGTGAAAGTCGGCCAGTTCACCTCCAACTCCATCACCCTGAACATAGGAGCCCCACAGGGCTGTGTCCTGAGCCCCCTGCTCTACTCTCTATACACTCACGACTGCGTGTCCTCTAACAGCTCCACTTCTATCGTTAAATTTGCCGATGATACTGTGGTTCTGGGCCTCATTAACAACAATGATGAGGCCGCATACTTGGATGAGGTAGAGAGACTCACATCATGGTGCCAGGACAACTGTCTCTCTCTGAATGTGAGAAAAACTAAAGAGCTGATCGTGGACTTCAGGAAGAGACAGCAGCGGCCCTACACTCCTCTTATGATCAGTGGGACCCCTGTGGAGAGGGTGAGTAGCTTCAAGTACCTCGGTGTAAACATCTCAGAGGACCTGACATGGACTACACACATTCAGACTCAGGTTAAGAAAGCCAGGCAAAGACTGTACCATCTGCGACAGCTGAGGAAATTCAGGGTCTCACCAACAATCCTGAAAACTTTCTATTCAGGGGCCATAGAAAGTGTACTGACTCAGTGTATCTCAGTGTGGTATGGTAACTCATTAAATCAGGACTGCAAAGCTCTACAGAGAGTCGTGATACTCCTCTTTGACGGATTTGTGCCCAGGAAAGAAATCTCAGAATGAGTGTGAGCGGGATGCATACTTTCCTTAAAATCTACATACAGTGGACTTATAATGTGCTCTGCATCTCCAATGTTTTAAAGTGCATTTTTCTTATTTTACAAATGATCTTCCAATGGGGTAAGAAATACAAAATATTCTTGTTTCCGTTTGCATTAATATTATTTTTCTTACCCTATGGCAGACAATTGTACTTGTTTTATGTAAAATGCACTTAAAAGGAAAATCCCCCAGGAAATAAGACTAAATATAGAACATTTTTCATATATAAAATGTATATTAATAATTTTTTGACAATTTACCTGAAATAAGAAAAATACTCAGCAGGAAAAGCAATTTTGCAGCGTGAATGAATGAATAAGGTATTTAAACTTTGCTAACACTTTAAAAAGGAGAGGAGAATGAAAGAAACTCCAGGTTTACTGAAGAAAACCTGCTCCTGACCAGGTTAGGTTCACAGAGTAAGTTATCACGGTAACTGACTCTGAGTATAAGTTATATCTCTTTCAGAAACCGGCTTGACTTACCCTGCTTTCTCGGGTTTGACAAACCTCCCATTTTGAAATGGAAAACCCAGAGTTTCCCCTCATTTCAGGGTTAACATACTCAGAGTTTTCACTTAACCTCCTTTCTGAAACGGACCCCTGGGGTGTGACAGCAGCAAGATAATAATAATAATAATAATAATATCCTCAACAAACTAAATATTGATTACCTTAGATACAATTTGATTAATATACACCTGTACACACAGTACCAGTCAAAAGTTTGGACACATTACAATTTTTATGTTTTTGAACGAAGTCTCTTATGCTCATCAAGCCTGACTTTATCAAAAATACAGAAAGAAAACCGTAATATTGTGGAATGTTATTACAATTTAATATAATGGTTCTCTATTTTACTATACTTTAAAATATAATCTATTTCTGTGATGCAAAGCTGATTTTTCATCAGCCATTACTTCAGTCTTTACTGTCATATGATCCTTCAGAAATCATTCTAATGGACCTTTTTCAAATTTCCAGGTTTCTCAGCAGCGGTCGTTATAGTTGGGTAAACTTCGAGAGCAGTGAATGGGAGAATGCCACAAATATATATTTTGTGCACACCCATTTGCTCAAATGGCAAAACAAAACTCCACAATACTGTTTTCACGACTTTCAATGAAAGGAAAAAAAATGGAGGGAGAGTTATAACGGCAGTCAGAAGAGAGAATGATGTCACATTTGACATCCCTTGCATTAGAGTTAACTATGTATATTGTGGCGCGGTGGAAGGATCACACGACAAGGAGAGCTCAATAAATACCCCGGAGGGTGGATTTATTCCCATATATAGTGCGTTGAAGTGAAGGTAAGCTTGGTGAGGTGTGTGACGTGCTCTCCCCGTGGGCTCCGGTGCGTGGTGGATTGGCTGTGCTTCAGGCAGGGCAGGATCCGTCATACGCTGGCTTCTAGAAAGAAGGAGAGATCGCACGTTAGTTCTCTGGCTTACAGGAGATCCGTCTCTCCTCGTTTCCGGGCCTCCCACGGCTTATCTAGCCGTGGGCCAACGAGCCTCAGGTGTGGCTGATCCCGCCGTGATGAGCTGGTGCAGGTGATTCGTGTCCGTCTCCAGGGCAACGCTGATGAGTGTTCGGGACGCTCGTCACACTCCCCCCCCCTAAGTGTTGTCCTGGTCCCGGTGGAAGCATAAGGTAACAGCAAGGGGGAGACTGGGGGTGGGTGGGGAGTGACCCCTGACAGACCTGCAAACGCTGACCAGATCCGAGAGAGTCCGTCCGCGTTGGCGTCTCGGGGCTCCAGACCACACACTCAGGCTGCCCCTTTCTGGTCAGGTCTGTCAGAGGGGCGGCTAAGGAGGAGAAGTTAGGGATGAAGCAGCGGTACTACCCCGCCAACCCTAGGAACGCTCGTACCTGAGTCTTCGTGCTCGGTCTCGGGGCGGCGCGGACGGCCTCAACTTTTCTCTCCTGGGGCTTGATGAGGCCCCGTCCGACCCGGAAGCCCAGGTACTTGGCCTCAAATAGCGCTAGGTGGCACTTGCGAGGGTTGGCGGCGAGTCCAGCCCTTCGAAGTTCCATAAACACCCTCCGCAGCCGGTCTAGGTGATCTTCCCAACGCTCCGAATGGATGACCACGTCGTCCAGGTACGCGGCTGCGTACTGCTGATGGGGCCGGAGGACTATATCCATGAGCCTCTGGAACGTGGCTGGGGCCCGTGTAGGCCGAAGGGAAGGGTCCGATACTGCCAGTGGCCATTTGGGGTCGAGATGGCAGTCTTTGCCTTGGCGCTATCAGAGAGGGGTACCTGCCAGTAGCCTTTCGTGAGGTCCAGGGTTGAAATATACCGGGCCCTTCCCAAGCGATCCAGGAGCTCATCCACTCGGGGCATTGGGTACCCGTCAAACTCCGAGACCTCGTTTAGGCGCCGAAAGTCATTGCAGAAGCGGAGGGTGCCGTCTGGCTTCGGGACCAAGACGATTGGGCTGGACCACGGGCTGCGCGATGGTTCAATCACCCCTAACTTCAGCATCTGTTGAACTTCGTCCTCAATAGCCTGCCGACGAGCCTCTGGGATCCGGTAGGGCCGTTGCTTCACAATGACTCCGGTTGGTGTCCTGATGTCGTGTTGGAGGAGATGAGTTCGCCCGGGGACTGCGGAGAACACATCGGAGAACTGACCGATCAGGTGCTGCAGCTCAGCCTTTTGGGTCGCCGACAAGTCCGGGTTCGTGTCCACCAGCACGGGCTCTATGGTGGCAAGGGCCACGGTCTGTTCCCTGGTGCCTACCCATTTCTTTAGCAGGTTTATGTGGTAAAGTTGTTCCGGTCTTCCTGGCTGTCGCACCCGGTATGTCACGGGCCCTAGTTTCTCCACTACTGTGTAGGGCCCCCGCCAGGTGGCCAGGAATTTGCAGGCGGCCGTGTGGACCAGAATCATCACCCGGTCACCTGTCTGGAACTCCCGAGGCTGAGCTGCTCTGTTGTAGTGCCGTTGCTGAGCCTGCTGGGCTTTGACCATATGTTCCCGGACTAATGGTGCCACACGGTCGATCCGCTGCCTCATTTCAGTGACATGCTCGACGAGGGAGCGGTGTGGAGTGGGCTGTTGGTGTTCCCACGCCTCTTTCGCCACGTCAAGCAGTCCACGAGGTTGTCGGCCGAAAAGGAGCTCAAACGGTGTAAAGCCGGTGGATGCTTGCGGGACTTCCCGTATACCAAACAGGACATACGGCAGCATCTGGTCCCAGTCCCTCCTGTCCTCAGCCGCTACTCGCCGTAGCATCTGCTTTAAGGTTTGATTAAACCGCTCGACGAGTCCGTCCGTCTGGGGATGGTATACGGTTGTCCGCAGCTGCTTTACCCGGAGCAACCGGCAGAGGTCCGCCATTAGCCGGGACATGAACGGGGTTCCCTGATCGGTCAAGATCTCCGCTGGTATGCCAACCCGGCTGAAGAGCATAAAGAGCTCGTGGGCGATGTTCTTGGCGGTGGCTTTTCGTAGCGGAATGGCTTCGGGGTACCGGGTGGCATAGTCCACGATGACAAGGATGTGTTCGTGAGAAATAAAGCCCTGTTACTCGCCACCCCTGCCTTCCTTGTCAATCGTCTTATTGAACCTTGTTACACTGGTGCCGAAACCCGGGACGAGGAGGCCGGCATGCCACCATGCAGTCAGCTCAACCCACGCCACTTACGGAGCTGGTGAAGTCACTCGCTGGTCTTCACCAAACCCAACATCAGGCGCTGATGGACCTGATGCTGGAGCAAGAGGATCGGTTCCGCGTGTTGGTCCAGCTACAGGATGAAGCACAGCGCCATTCATCGCCCACGTCCCGCTGATCAAATAAGCTGATATGGGTCCACAGGACAATCCGGAGGCATTCGTGGATCTCTTCGAGAGAACAGCGGAGGCGTGCGGCTGGGCACGCCCCCAATGGCCGGTGCGTCTGATCCCGCTGCTGACGGAGCCACCGCGCCATCACCAGCTTTTTCCTCTCTCTGCCAATCCCTTGGCCATCCTTCTGCCGCTGGGGTGGCGGGAAGGCCTGGGCTGGCCTACTGGAGATGCGGGGAAATGCTTTTCCAGGCAGCACATTGTAGTCCCATGGCAGGCCACTTGGGGGAAGCAAAGACACTCGAGGGTCTCATGGACCGATTCTTTTGGCCGGGCATTCACGAGAACGTCCGCCGGTGGTGTGCGGCGTGCCGTGAATGTCAGATGGTTAATTCGCCAGCCACTGCAAAAGCGCCATTGCGCCCCTTACCCCTAGTAGAGGTCCCCTTCGAAGAGAATTGGGATGGACCTCATCGGGCCATTAGAGCGTTCAGCACGAGGACATTTTTGCATTAGTTCTGGTGGATTATGCAACACGATATCCAGAAGCAGTGCCGTTACGCACCATATCTGCAAAGAGTGTTGGGGATACACTGTTTCGAATTATCTCCCGAGTGCTATGAAAACATGAATGATAATTTATTGTAATGCAGCGCTGACGCCCTTTCTACGTGAAAAACAGTAAAATCATGTAATGTGCATTTCGTAAAGTCTCTTGCTCGAGACTAAAAACGGATTGAATGCATAGCGAGCCGCGGAAGAGACATGTTTCTCGAGCCGAGATGAAGTGAAACACGGACAAATGCGTCCCGCGGACAAATGCGTCACGTCCTGGGTAAAACCAAAAGTGGAGGAGTGTGTTTCATGATCAACAAGAAATGGTGTGACCCCAGGAATATCTCCATTCTGTCGTGCTCCTGCTCGCCTCATTTGTAACATCTATCCATTATTTTACCAACATGTATCCTGTCCAACTAGAGGACTGAATACACTGGATCATTGCTACTCTCAGTTTAAAAATCCTACAATGCCTGCTCACTACTGGCTTTTGGCAAATCGGACCATGCCACCATTTTCCTCACACCAGAATATAAACAAAGGCTCGTTCAGGAACCCCCGGTGAAGAGAGTTTTGACGTGCTGGTCCTCCCACTGAGAAGCTATGCTACAGGCTGCTCTTGATGACATCGACTGGGACATGTTCCGGGAGAGTTCATCTGACATCAGCAAGCTCACAGATGTAGCAATAAGTGTCACGGATCACTCAGGGAAACAATGAAGATCCAAGTGCAGCATTTATTTAAGAGTTCAAAAATAAACAGCAAAACAGAGTAACAGAAATACGTAACAGAAACAATAAACCAGCAACTAAAGACACAAAGCACCAAACCTATGAACCTATATTACACACAGAGGGTAATGAAACAATCATGAGTGTAAGGGATGATGGGAAACGCGATCCAAAACACACAAACAATGACTCAAAGAGAGTGCCCTCTGGTGGCTAAACAGGCACTCCAACAACTGACTGTGACATTACCCCCCCCCCCCCCCCCCCCCCCTCTAAGGAGCGGATACCAGACGCTCCACCATAAAAAAAAATTCTGAAGAGAGGTGGAAAGGAGGTGGTTTAGGGGGAGGGATGGCGGCCAGGCCCGTGTAGCGGAAGCGGGCCTGGAAACAGAGGTAGACCAGGGTGCCAGGGCAGGAGGCCATGGAGGGGCCGGCAGAGCAGGAGGCCAGGGCAGGGCCGGCAGGGCAGGTGGCCAGGATGGGGCCGGCAGAGCAGGTGGCCAGGGTGGAGCCGGCAGAGCAGGAGGCCAGGGCGGGGCCGGTAGAGCAGGAGGCCAGTGTGGGGCCGATGGATCGAGGACCTTCGTTGAGGCCAGCAAGGCTAGGAGCTTGGGTGGCGCCAACAGGGTTAGGGGCTTGAATGGCGTCAAGATGGCCTCCGGGCCAACAGCAGGCTCTAAAGTGGACTATGAGGGCTCTCGGATTGGAGCGAGCTCTGGAGTGGATTCTGTAAGCTCCCGGACTGGGGTGGACTCTGTGAGCTCCCGGACTGGAGCGGATTCTGGAGCGGACTCTGTGAGCTCCCGGACTGGAGTGGACTCTCTGAGCTCCCGAACTGGAGCGGACTCTCTGGGCTCCTGGACTGGAGCGGACTCTCTGGGCTCCCGGTGATAGCTTCACTATCCTCTGAAGATGTTATGGAGGATTCGGGAATCTTCGGGAGCACTGCAGTGGGCTCAGATCGACATGACATTACTAGATTGCGGTAACAAAGATTATCAATGAACTCCCAAAAATTAAGAGACCTAAGCCCCTCCATCTCCCAAGGAGGCAAAGGGTTATCAAGGCAGTCATTAAAAATCTTGCTGAGCTCAGCATGACAAAGTTCTAGTCCTACCACCAAGGTCCAAAAGGTCTGTGCCAGGCCTTCTACTCCCATCGCCTGTTGACGAAGAGCCGCCAACATCTGGAGCCGAGCCTTCCACTCCTTCTTCGAAGCCGGAGGAAGGATTCAAATGCCCATGGTCAAAATCTGATATGCCCCGTCCAGCTGCTGGATCTGTAGATGGCTGGTTTATTCTGTCACGGATCACTCAGGGAAACAATGAAGATTCAAGAGCAGCATTTATTTAAGATTTCAAAAACAAACAGTAAAACAGAGTAACAGAAATACGTAACAGAAACAATAAACCAGCAACCAAAGACACAAAGCACCAAACATATATACACAACCTCGGATTACAAGTCCAAAGCTCTATCCACTAGGCCACGACTGCCCCACATTAACTATAAGGACATTCTCAAATCAGAAACCGTGGGTGGACAGAACAATCTGTGTTACCGTTAACCAACGCACTGCCACATACAATGCCGGTCATTTGTAGGGAAACATGAGCGAGCCGAGTACAAAGCATTGTGCTATGCTCTCCGATGTGCAATAAGAGCCGCTAAACTCAGATACAGGGAGATAATTAAGTCTCATTTTCAGCTCAATGACTCCCGACGCATGTAGCAGGGACTGAGGGCCATCTGTTCCTTTGGAAATAAACCCTCCGCAGAGGTGAGAGCAGATCCGTTGCTGGCCGATGACTTAAACACCTTCTATGGCCACTTTGAATGAGGATGAGGTTCAGAGGGAACTAAAGAGAGTGAACATCAGGAAAGCAGCCGGAACTGATGGGATTACTGGCCGGGTTCTGAGGTCCTGTGCTGATCAGCTTGCTGGTTTGTTTACTTCAATCTTCAATGAGTCCCTCGCTACCTCTGTGGTTCCCACCTCCTTTAAAAAAATCTGTCATCATTCCTGTTTCTAAGAACAACAAACCCTCTTGCCTGAATGACTATTGTCCAGTTGCCCTCACATCAATAGTCATGAAGGTTTTTGTGAGACTTGTAAAGAACCACATTTGCTCCTCCTTCCCTGTTACTTTGGACCCTCTTCAGTTTGCCTATCGCCCAAATAGATCTACTGACGATGCTATCTCTCACGTCCTGCAGTCTACCCTCACACACATTGACAGCAACAATGGGAACTATGTAAGGCTGCTATTCATTGACTATAGCTCAGCTTTCAATATGATAGTCCCATCAAGCTAGCTTTTAAACTCACAGACCTTGGCCAAAACTCTTCATTCTGCGACTGGATTCAAGACTTCCTCAACGGCAGACCTCAAGTGTTGAAAGTAGGCCAGTTTACCACCAACTCCATCACTCTGAACAGAGGAGCCCCACAGGGCTGTGTCCTGAGTCCCCTGCTCTACTCTCTCTACACACACGACTGCGTGTCCTTTCACAGCTCCACTTCTATTATCAAATTTGCTGATGATACTGTTGTTCTGGGCCTCATTTCCAACAATGATGAGACCGCATACTTGGATGAGGTGGAGAGACTTAAATCATGGTGCCAGAACAAATGTCTCTCTCTGAATGTGAGCAAAACTAAAGAGCTGACTGTGGACTTCAGGAAGAGACAGCAACTGCCCTGCACTCCTCTTATGATCAGTGGGACCCCTGTGGAGAGGGATGAGCAGCTTCAAGTACCTTGGTGTAAACATCTCCGTGGACCTGACTTGGACTCCACACATTCAAACTCAGGTTAAGAAAGCCAGGCAAAGACTGTACCATCTACAACAGCTGAGGAAATTCAGGGTCTCACCAGCAATCCTGAAAACTTTCTATTCAGGGGCCATAGAATGTATACTAATGTGCATCTCAGTGTGGTATGGAAACGGCTCCAATCAAGTCAAGTCAAGTCATGTCACCTTTATTTATATAGCACTTTTAACAATACAGATTGTGCCAAAGCACTTAACAGTATCAAATTGGAGGATAGAGTGCCATTAATGTATAATAATAAGATTAAACACTCAATTTTCAGTTAAAAACTTTTCATTATTGAATTCAGAGATGTCATTGTCGAGCTTATTCTAGTTTAAATAGTATCTGTGAAATAAAATTGACGATAATAGCTAGAAATTAAGTCTCCCCAACTGAGCAAGCCAAAGGCGACAGTGGCAAGGAACCAAAACTCCCTATGTGACAGAATGGAGAAAAAACCTGTGGCAGAAACCAGGCTCAGTCGGGGGTGCCAGATCTCCTCTGGCCAGGAGATTATTGTTTCTTTATTGTTTACTTATTGTTTTAATAAATATTTAAAATGTATTATATTTCTATTTTTATATTGTTGCCTTTTCTAACACTAATAGTATTATGTAGTTAGGTGTTTTATTATATATTTAGTTATTTTGTTTTATTTTAAGTTTTATTGTATTTTAAGTCGAGGTCTTCACTGGGGATTTGTCCCCGGTGCTCATCCAGGTGTCCCGGCATCTGCTGACGATCAGGGCTGCAGACATCATCTCTCGGCGCCGATCCACCATCTGATCCGGACACAGACTGAGAAACAGAATAAGAAAGAAACAGAAAAATATTAGCGTAGATGCCATTCTTCCTACAATGTAACGAGTACATCGTGTTTTATGGGAAGTGTTCCCATTTCCGGTTGATCTAATTAATGCAGCCTAACAATCCTTTAACGGATTTGAATAATAGAAGCATATTATTGTGTTAAGTGTACACCAGGTTTAAGAGATGGGTCTTTAATCTAGATTTAAACTGACAGAGTGTGTCTGCCTCCCAAACATTGTTAGGTAGATTGTTAAAGAGTTTGGGCACTAAATAGAAAAAGGATCTGCCGCCCGCAGTTGATTTTGTTATTCTAGGTATTATCAAATGGCCAGAGTTTTGAGACCGCAGTGGACGTGGAGGACTATAATAGGATAAGAGCTCGCTCAAGTACTGAGGAGGTAAACCATTCAGGGCTTTATAAGTAATTAACAAGATTTTAAAATATATACAATGTTTAATAAGAAGCCAGAGCAGTGTTGACAGAACCGGGCTATTGTGGTCATACTTCCTGGTTCTAGTAAGGACTCTAGCTGCTGTACTTTGAACCATCTGTAGTTTGTTTACTAAGCGTGCAGAACATCCACCCAATAGAGCATTACATTAATCTAACCTTAAGGTCATAAACACATGAATTAACATTTCTGCCTTTGACATTGAGAGCATAGGTCTCAGTTTAGATATATTTTTAAGATGAAAAAATGCAGTTTTACAAATGCTAGAAACGTGGCTGTCAAAGGAGAGATTGCTATCAAATAGCACACCTAGGTTCCTAACTGATGATGAAGAAACGACAAAGCGGCCATCAAGTGTTAGACAGTATTCTAGGTTATTACTTGTGGGGGTTTAGGTCCAATAATTAACACCTCTATTTTTTCAGAATTCAGAAGTAAGAAATTACTTGTCATCCACTTTTTTATATCAACTATGCATTCCATAAGAGCTGTGTGCAGGGTGAAGGCAATAGCATCATCTGTGGAACGATTGCTGCTATATTTAAATTGTAGCGGATCTAGTGAGTAAGGCAACACAGAGCATGTGTGGTCGCTGATGAGTTTCCCAAAACACTTTATGAAGATGGGTGTCAGAGCAACAGGCCTGCAACATAATTTTTTAAGCATGGGGGAACCACAGACAGAGAGAGGGAAAGGTTGAAAATATCTGTAAAAACCCCGGCTAGTTGGAATGTGCATGCTCAGAGCACACAGCCTGGGATGCCATCCGGACCCACAGCCTTGCGAAAATGAAAGTGAAAGTGGCATACAGTATGGTGACCCATACTCGGAATTTGTGCTCTACATTTACCCATCCAAGTGCACACACACCATGAAAACACCCAGATATTTTAAAATGTTGGTGTTTACATTAATGACAACTTTTTTATCTATTTATTTTCCATAATAAAACATTGGCAGATGCACCATTATTCTGCTCATGCTAAACTTATATCAAAATATGTTACAATTTAAAAATATATAAACATATTTCATAAGAGGGCATCTTCCCCACTTATTTTATTTTCTATTTTTTACTAAAATAACAATGCAAACCAGGTTGAAAATTGACCAAGTTGTTCTTTAAATGTTTTGTGCAATCTTTAATTAAAACAAATGTCACTTGTTTAATATTTTGTTTCTAATCCAATGACACGTATTGGCATTTGTTCCTGTTCAAATTTTAAAGTTAAATATTTCCTCATGAAAATCAATGACAAGTCCATTTTGACCCTATATCAAAGCATTGCCAACCACCAGTGTTGGGGAGTAACTAGTTACATGTAACGGAATTACGTAATTTAATTACAAAATAAAAGTAATTGTAATTAGTTACAGTTACTAAGAAAAGATGTGTAATTAAATTACAGTTACTTATGAAAATGTTAAGGATTACACAGAGGGTTACATCTGATTTTTAACACACACTCCCACATACAGATTTAACTGATTTCTTTCATAAATTGCAGTGACTGCTCTAAAATATGAAGCACCAATGTTTCAGAAATTTATATCATGGTTTTCCGATAAGTCTTATATTTCCTATATGGGTTTATGTATATGCCTTTTTTAAGATTAACTGTTTTTTCTAAGGCATCATTAGATTCCAGTGTTTCATGTCATAGCTATGCAAAGATTTGATTTTAAAATCAATATCATAGCTATTAAACAATTTCTTGTTATGATTTTAAATCTGTATTTAACCTCATAATGATTTTGAAGTAAGTCTGATTTTGAGGTGGCTGTGCTTCAAAGAGGACATCAGATGCCCATTTTCCACAAGTGGGTATGAATCTTTAGGGTAATCTTGAAATGGTCTCGGTGGGCGTGTAAAAGAACACAACGACTCGTTTCGGTGCATATCTCTTTACATGCCAATGAGCTCTGCTTACCCCGCCACTCTCTTCTGTGGAAGAGCAAAGGCGATTTGCAGATAATCATAAAAAAATATAAAGTGGGAGACTTACTTCTTCTGGAGGTGCAGCTGGATCATGAACAATGGTTGCTAATCCATCCTTTAGTTTTAACTTTTTAACAAAACTTGCCTTGAATTGGCCCTTATTCAGAAAGCAGTCTGGAGTAAAATGATTTGCACAGCCAGACATAAACTAATTTACTTAAAGTGAAGTGACGTGTGGCCAAGGATGGTGACCCATTCTCAGAATTTGTGCTCTGCATTAAACCCATCCAAAGTGCACACACACAGCAGTGAACAAATACACCGTGAACACACACCCGGAGAAGTGGGCAGCCTTCTATGCTGAGGCCCCCGGGGAGCAGTTGTGGGTTCGGTGCCTTGCTCAAGGGTCTCACCTCAGTCATGGTATTGAGGACGGAGAGAGTGCTGGTTATTCACTACAAAATCAAAATGGCTTGATAATTGAGACTGTTTAGGCTTTTGGGGGGTTCAAAAAAGGAGTGCATTTTTACCATTGTAGGGTGGTTATGTCCACACACTGCAAAGACACACTTATATGCAAATTAAGATATTTTGCATCCAACATCTCCTTTAAAATTAAAATATTATAATCTTAATTCAAGTGATGAAGGATTTGGAAAGTCTGACAGTAGTCAGTGTTGAGCACTACTGTAAGTTTAACCCTGCCTGCTTTGCATGTTTGAAAATGATTAATAGTTGAAAATATTAGAAATTTAGAAAAGTAATCAAAAAGTAATCAAATGTAATCAGTTACTTTACTTTTATAAAGTAATTGAAAAGTTACACTACTTATTACATTTTAAGTAGGGTAACTTGTAATCTGTAACCTATTACATTTCCAAAGTAACCTTCCCAACACTGCCAACCACACATACATACTGCACATTAAAACACAACACATTCTATTCATTTTAACGAGTATAAAAAAGAAAAGAAAATGGGAGCCAGAAAGAGAATAGTGAGAGTGATATATTGTGTTTTAACTGCCCCATTGTTCTCCCAAATACAGATATGACCTGGGAACTACGAACTGAGCTTAGCTTTGGTGAGAAAATGTCAGAATCAAATATTTTGTGCCACCACACACACACACAGTCTCAAACACAGACATATCAAACACTGAATATTGATTCTGACTTTATTGAGTGAACTGCTCTGATTCAAAGATAGACACGTTTGAATAAAAGTTAATCATCATCTATCAGTGTGCATTAGTGCATGTGGAATCGACCTCTCACAAATCTAGGTGTCATATATTACCAGCTGGGGTACTGCAAAACACACACACACACACACACACACACACACACACACACACACACACACACGCACACACGCACGCACGCACGCACACACGCACACACGCACGCACACACGCACACACACACACACACACACCAACACGCACATGTTGGTTTTTATGGTTTACGGGACTTTCCATAGGCATAATGGTTTTTATACTGTACAAACTGTATGTGCTATTGCCCTACACCTACCCTACACCTAAACTTAACCCTCACAGGAGACGGTGCATTTCTACTTTCCCCCACCAAAAAACTCTTCACTCTGTATGATTTATAAGCGTTTTGAACAACAAATTTCTTTTATGGGGACACTGAAAATGTCCTAGGCATAAATAAATTTCACCTTCTCCTTTCAAAACTCACTGTAATACCTGTCCTCATCCATACCTACATACCCATGTCATTATACAAATTTGTGTCCTCATAAACCACATAAACATGCACACACACACAAACACCACACACACACACACACACAACACACACACACACAAATTATGGGGACACACACAACACACACACACACACACACACACACACACACACACACTTGTGTCTCTCACACACACACACACACACACACACACACACACACACACACACACACACACACACACACACACACACACACACACACACACACACACACACACACACACACACACACACACACACACACACACACACACACACACACACACACACACACACACACACACACACACCTCTATTACTTTTATACTGACCAAACAATATTTTCTATCCCCTAACCCTAAACTTACCCCTTACATAAAAATAGTTTGCACTGTTATACTTTCAGATAAACATCATTTACTTTTCTTTTTTTTTTGCTGGTACCCACAATGTAAAAAATGTGAGGTTTTACTATCCTTGTGTGGACATTTGGTCCTACCAATGTAGCATAAACAAGCACACACACACACACACACACACACACACACACACACACACACACACACACACACACACACACACACACACACACACACACACACACACACACACACACACACACACACACACACACACACACACACACACACACACACACACACACACACACACACACACACACACACAATTATGGCCTACTTCTCACATAGAGTTTGGCAGTCTATAAACTGTAATTTTATGAGGAAGAGTTGTGAGTGGATAAGTGGTTCTCATTTCTGGTCTTGGCAACAAAATCTGCACACTTTATATGTCTCTCTTATCTATAACATCTGACTCAGATCATCCGCTCATTAAGTGTGTCAGATAAGAGATGCAGACTCACCTCTCAGATGCAGAGAGGTGAGTCGCCACAATGGAAATTGAGATCCACTGGTGTAGATTTTTCATTTTTCAAAAATTCTGCTTTTGTGTTCAGTAGATGAAATATCAATGTGCATGTGAATGTGAAAGTCATACGAGTTTGGAACAACATAAGGGTAAGTAAATAATAACATGAATTACATTTTCTGTAATCTGTTCCTATAGCTTTAACTTAATTATATTTTTAAAGAAACTATTCACCCTAAATGAAACAAAATGTGTTGATACTATATCTTAAATCACTAATCAGTTAGGATGTATTTCCCACTCTTGTGCATAGCATGTCATCACTACATCATGCACCTTCCTTGTTTCCATACTCGCGCTCTCTCTCTCTCTCTCTCTCTCTCTCTCTCTCTCTCTCTCTCTCTCTCTCTCTCTCTCTCTCTCTCTCTCTCTCTCTCTCTCTCTCTCACTATAAATCCATTTCTAATTCTGCTTTTACAATGGGTATTTTCATATTGTCTATGAGAATATGCTTTTTAAAATCTGAATTGATTTCAATCATTAAGCTTAACTGTTGAACCAAGAAGTAAGCCAATAAATTAGACTCCTTGTCCTCAAAATATACCGTAAAACACACACACACACACACACACACACACACACACACACACACACACACACACACACACACACACACACACACACACACACACACACACACACACACACACACACACACACACACACACACACACACAGATAACGAGAAGTGATTTAACACTTTAGCTTCTCTACTAACTTCCCATCTGTGTGTCAGCTGAGCAGCTTCCTTCTTCTGATCGCTGCATAGATAGAGCGCCTGTCACTCAAAACAAACGTCTACCTAGCTATCTAAATGGGGATTTTCCATAAACTTATATTTTCATATACAGCTAGTTAAAAATAATACTCGAATAGAAAACAACAAAACATGGTTCAGTAGGCGCACACACATACATGCAAACACACACAAACACAAACATTGACATCCACTGATTTTATATCATGTTAAAGGTATTTTCCATTACCTTACCTAACCTCTACCATTAAACATAATCTTCAAATAAACCTGTGCAAATCACTATAGATTTTAAAGTAATCCATATAAAAGTCCATATAATTGCTGATTTTATAATAATATGCAAAATGAAAGAATATCTACACATATGGGAGACAACTACTATCCAACATGACAGTTTAACATAGACCAAGACACCAACAAACTAAACAAACTAAGACTAACAAAAAATGGCTATGCATACAAAGGTATAAACATTGAACTAAACAAGACACAGGTAACATTAATCTGAAACTATGAAAACATGATTGTAACCATGGAGTCTCTGAAGCAAAACAAAACGCAGATGCAACATGACAGCAAACATGATTTATATGCTTTGAGGTCTTACTCACTAGTCTGTGTTCAACGGGGTTCACTATATTATTGAGATCATTTTTCAAAAGTGAGGACATTTTGGACCTTACAAGCATAGTCAAACCTGTACACACACACAACATACACATGTACATGCAACATCATCTTATGTGAGATTTTTCTGAATATCCATAGTGAAATGAAATATAATTTGAAAAATAATATAATATACTTATATTTTGATATTTTTTTATTACTTGAGTGTTCTGGGCGTTTTTTACATCGTTAAAAAACACGTCTCGATGAGCGGTACCTTTCTGGCCATAACTCCCCAGCTCAAGTGAGCCTTCCATTTCTTCCTGATCTCCATACGGAGGTTGAGAAGGAATGGAACAAGCCGTTTTCCTCTCGCATCCATAGATTCCAGCATACCACTTATGCTAACATCGTAGGGATGCGTGAAAGCGGCTATGAGAGGATGCCCCCTATAGAAGAGATGCTAGCTAGCTATCTCTCTATCGGTGAGACGTCTTGTCTAAAGGTTTCCTCCTTGCCATCTAAGCCCCTTCAAGATACATCACGCTTAAATGGCAAGGCATACACAGAAGCAGGTCAGGCGGTCACTTTGTTGCACACCATGGCAGTGCTTCAAGCGTACCAGGCGGATCTGCTGAAAGACCTGGATAAGGGTCAGGGCTTGTCACCTGACGAGGTAGCTGAACTGCGCCGCTCCACAGATTTGGACCTCCGTGCCACTAAGCAGGCTGCCACTGCTATGGGCAGGTCTATGGCAACCATAGTGGTAACGGAGAGGCATCTGTGGGTGAATCTGGCAGATATCGGGAAGAAAGAGAAGGGCTTTCTTCTCAATGCTCCAGTCTCGCCTTCCGAGCTTTTCGGTACCTCCGTAGAGATGGTGGTCGAGAAGTTTAGGGAGGCGAGGGCGCACTCAGCAGCTTTTAAAACCTTAATTCCAAGAAGGTCCAGGTCTGAGCCCGAACAAAGCAGGGGTCCTGGCCCGCCCTGGTCTGAGGATCAGAGACGGGCACCGAAGGTTAGTGTCGCAACTCGTGCCCCTCCCCCACCTGCGGTTAGGGTTAGAGGGAGGGGGCGGGTCAAAGAGAGGTAGGCAAGACCTGAGGGAGGTGATCCAGACGAAACGTTCCCAACACCGCTCTCGTCTGGACCAGAGTAAGACCTAACGTCTACTCCCTTCCCTCGGGGTGCCTTTAACATCTGCCCTTAGCTTCCCCTCTCTAATTCCCCTGCAACCACCATCAACTCCACCTGACCGAGGTTAGGTGGGAACCTAAGACTGCAGTCAGACTGGACCTAAGATGATTTTGGTCAGGTTCTATGTTCATTGAACTGCCTTACTGATGGTCTGGACTTGAGGCCTCCTCTGAGGTTTCTGTGGGAACATCCTTGATCTTCAGTTTATTCAGGTCAGCACTGCAATCCCCGGACCCGCGGGTCCTTCTTGTCAGAACTGGGACACCCTTAGCCGTGTCCCGCCCCGAGGGGCCTCCTGTGGTAAGTAAAGAACGACTTCTTGTAGCCCTTCCTACACTCATAGCTATCTGAGGATATCTATGGTCTACCTCAGTGACTGCTCCCATTCCTAGGGTCTTAAGTAGCTGTCTACCTGAGCCCTCTGTGGTCTAGGCAGCCTCTTATGAGGGTTTTTCCATGGTTTCACTAGTCGTGTGGGACCAGCTGCTGATAACGTGGTAATTTCTCCCCTTCTTTGGGTTTTTAAGTAGCGGTTCCCCTTCAGCTTTACCTAGACAGTGCCGTCTCCTCAACCTTAAGGGTTGTAAGTAGACAGCCCACTCGTTGTGGTCTGGGTATTTTCAGCTGGGTCCACCTCTGGTAGCCCTTCATACACGCATAGCTATCTGAGGATATCTATATGTTAGCCCAGGGACTGCTACCCTTCCCGAGGTTTTTTAAGTAGCAGTCTCTCTGAGCCATTACATAGAGTGTGCTCATCTACGAGCGTGCCTCTCCTCTCTGAGCGTCTGATAGAGCTAGCATTGCTCCCCTCGCCTTAGAGGGTCACCTATGAGCATGTCTCTCCCTTCTGATCGTCTGAGTTCCCTCTCATGCTGAGAGTTGAGTTCTCCGCTCTCCAGAGCTGTCATTCAGCAGCCTCAGGTTGTTAGGCCTCTTCATTCCTCCCTGTTAGGTTGCTCTCCTTGTTGGTAGAGCTAGCATTGCTCCCCTCACTTTAGAGGGTCACCTATGAGCATGCCGTTCCCTTCTGAGCGTTTTCGGTAGAGCTAGCATTGCTCCCCTCACCTTAGAGGGTCACCTATGAGCATGCCGCTCCCTTCTGAGCGTCTAAGTTCCCTCTCATTCTGAGGATTGAGTTCTCCGCTCTCCAGAGCTCATTGTTGGTCGAGCTAGCAAGTGTCTCGTTCGCCACTCGGGGAAACATGCTTACATTCGTAACCTGAGACGTTTATAACTGGTTACTTACTGGCCCTAGTCCAAAGAGCCCACATCCAAGTCTATCAGTTGCCGTATGTATGAATGAATGACTGAAGTCCCTCTTTCAAAGGATGTTTGTAAGATATAGGCCTATGTCTCACAGATATGTCGGCTCTTTAAATGTATGTATGTGTGAGTAGGTCCTGCTGCCTTCACTTAATAGGAAGGTTTATAGCACAGAAACTGCACTTGTTAAAATTACACGGCCCGTCACGAATCCGAATGCGGCCCACCATGCTGAATGTTACAGTCTTATGTGTTGAACATAATTAAAAAATTACTTTCAGTTTTAAAATTAGTTTTAGTTTTTACATTCATTTAAAAATGTATAAACAAATATAAGCTAATGTTTTTGTTATGTAAAATTATTTTGTTTTTCATATATTATTTTCAGAAATGAGCAGACCTATGTACTCACGTAATTAATGTTACGCTTTTAACAAACACTTACAAGCATGCACTTTGGCAGAATTAAATTCAAATAGTCATCAGCAGCCATTAGTTCTGTAAAATTGAGTATCAGATTGGACAAATTTGTTAAGGGGGAAACAAAATGTGGAAAATGCCAACGAAGGAATGCATTAAAACAATAATAGCCTCAGCATCAGCGGTGAAGAGAGTGCTGGACTTTCGGTTTGCCCCACCACTCACTTGAAGATGTTCAGGCCAAAAAGAAACACCCATAGATACGCAGCAATCATCCTTATTACAGAAATGTGGCAAAACATCTCTGGAGAGAACCTCAGATTATTAAATTAGAAAATTCTTTCCATATTTCGATCAACATAGGCTACATTTGTGAACGCACACTTTCTGCAATGTCGCGTGTCAAGTAACACTTCCGTGCGTGTCTTACAGACTGCAATTTACAATCTCAACTTCATTGTCCTGTTACTCATTTCGAGCAGAATTTCACAAAATTGGTTCCCGACAGCATCAGGTGTTTTATTATTGGTGAGTAGAATTATTTATTTAAATAAATGTAATCGTTTAGATATCATAATATTTAGGCTATAAATAATATTATAAATCTGGTTGGTTTGTATTGATGACGTAATATGTAAATGACATGCGTGCGGCCCCTGAGACTTGCACTTGGACCATAGCGCGGCCCGGTGGAAAAAAAGGTTGAGAACCACTGGTTTACATCCTACCTGTCCGATCGCTACCACTTTGTTTATTTAAATGCGGAGGCATCTCAATTATCAACAGTAAAGTATGGAGTACCACAAGGATCTTTCCTAGGTCCTCTGCTATTTTCAATATACATGTTGCCCCTTGGTAATATTATTAGAAAATACGGGATTAGTTTCCATTGTTATGCTGATGACACTCAACTATATATCTCAACAAGACCAGATGATACTTCTAAACTATCTAAGCTAATTGAGTGTGTTAAAAATGTAGAAGAAATTTTCTCCTATTAAATTCAGATAAGACTTACTGATATAACTTATTGGACCAAAAAACAGTACACAGAATATCTTGGATTACAATTTGCAACTAGACGGATGTACTGTTACTTCCTCTACAGTCAAAAAGATGGGTGTTATATTAGACAGCAACCTATTTTATGAAAATCATATTTCCAATTTTACAAAAACAGCATTCTTCCATCTTAGAAACATTGCCAAGCTACGGAATATGTTAAGTTTTTCAGATGCAGAAAAGTTAGTTCATGCATTCATGACCTCCAGACTGGACTAGTGTAATGCACTGCTAGGTGGTTGTCCTGCATCTTCAATAAACAAGCTACAGATAGTACAAAATGCTGTGGCTAGAGTCCTTACCAGGTCAAGAAAATATGATCATATTACTCCAATTTTACAGTCTCTGCACTGGCTACCTATTAAGTTCCGTATCAGTTACAAAATAGTATTACTTGCCTATAAGGCCTTAAATGATTTAGCTCCTGCGTATCTAACTAATCTTCTATCACGCTAAAATCCAACTCGCTCCCTAAGGTAGCAAAACTCTGGACTCTTGGTAGTACCTAGGATAGCAAAGTCCACTAAAGGAGGTAGAGCTTTGTCATATTTGGCTCCCAACCTCTGGAATAGCATTCCTGATAACGATTGGGGTTCAGACACACTCTCTCTATTTAAATCTAGATTAAAGACACATATCTTTAGCCAAGCATGCATCTCATAATCTTGTACTACAGGTATATCTGATCAAACGCACATTAATATGCTTTAGCTTGGGTTGAACAAATAATTTTTGCTTGGATGGAACAACAGCTATGCTAATTATGTCTCTATTTGTTTCTCTGTTTCTGCCATGGGATTAACATCCCGTGGTAACTAGGAATTATACAATAATGTGTGTGTGTGTGTGTGTTGTGTGTGTGTGTGTGGTGTGTGTGTGTTGGTGTGTGTGTGTGAGTGTGTGTGTGTGTGTGTATGTGCACGCGCGCGTTTGACAGAGAGAGAGAGAGAATTTACTTATTAATTATTGATCTGCCAGCATCCGTTTGCACACATTGATCTATATCTGCCAAATGCAATGTCCAAACTTATGACACACAGACAACAGGACATTCTGATGACACACACCAGGTTGTCCGATTCTTCCCATAGGGGCCACAAAAACTGAAAACTAAATTAATCTCTGCAATCGTATGATCCATGAAGTTTGAAATCGGTATGTATCATCTTTGGTACACATGCTGCTAACAGGCTCTTCAGAAATGAGTCAGACAATCCAACAAAAATTGCCAGTTTCAGTATTTTCACAATTTCAACGATGGATAAGGGCTGCAATAATAATGTTTTCCACTAGAGTGAGCCACTAGATAAGAAATGCTTATGGCGCTGACTATTTCTTGCTTTCCTTTTTGAAGTTTTTGTTCTTTTTTAAAACTATCATGTATTTTGCTACACTGTTTCATAACTTACATTATAACCTGGTATTCTAGACTTATTTTGCAGTGCAATCAAAATATACAGCAGTTGTATCATTGGGGTGGATTACAGGCTTAATTACATATTTATTTTCAGGATAGCACAAAGACGGAACTATTCACATTGTATGCTAATGCTGAGACCACACACATACACACACACACTTTTGCACTCTCATTTAAGTCTTGGAGTGTAAAAATACCAGAGAGGTCAAAGAAACACAATGCTCTCAACCACACCTCTCCAACCCACCCACCACACACACCACACACGCAAGTGGGACAGATAAAAAAAAAAAAAAAACAGCAGTGTAAATTTATTTAAAGTGCTTTTCTAAATAGTCTAATCAAAATTGCGGCTTCTTTTAAACAATTCCTTTCACCAATTTTCCTTTAAAACACTTTATTTTAGTCTTCAGAAAAATGTTTCTAAACAAACAAACAAAAAGACAATGTTCTTCAACTTAACAATTGCAGAACCCTTTCTTTCTTTCAAACATTGAATATATAGCGCATATTGTGACAAACTTTTGTCTTCCCGGTCTAGAGATGAGGGAGGCAAGGTCAGAGAGCGGCTGTGCAACGGAGTTTGTCTCTTTATTAACAAGCTCATTCATGAACAAACAAAAAAGTAAGCACGAGGGGTTTTCAGCAATCAAAACAAAGAAGCTTCCAATCAAAAATTATTTCGTCACGGCATAGCATGGAACAGCACAGCACGCTCCACAAGCAGCCCCTTTCTCTCCCCAAGCCCTGCATTTTATCCTGTCTCTTGACTCACTGCAAAATGAGAACACCTGTTAGATTTCATTAACGAGAGGCGTGTCCCTTAACCATCAACTCTCCCATACTCATTTCCCATCTGCAGTAGCCTCTAAACCACGCCCCGCTTTCCACACATATACACAGGTGTATCTCAATAAATTAGAATGTCGTGGAAAAGTTCATTTATTTCAGTAATTCTACTCAAATTGAGAAACTTGTGTATTAAATAAATTCAATGCACACAGACTGAAGTAGTTTAAGTCTTTGGTTCTTTTAGTTTTGATTATTTTGGCTCACATTTAACAAAAACCCAGCAATTCACTATCTCAACAAATAAGAATACTTCAAGCGACTTGGGCTTTGAGCTTCTCCACACTTCCTCCAGACTCTAGGACCTTGGTCTCCAAATGAAATACAAAACTTGCTCTCATCTGAAAAGACGACTTTGGACCACTGGGCAACAGTCCAGTTCTTCTTCTGCTTAGCCCAGAGAAGACTGCTCTTGATGCCTTGACCCAAGCCTCAGTCCATTCCTTTTGAAGTTCTCCCAAATTCTTGAATCGATTTTGCTTGACAATCCTCATAAGGCTGCGGTTCTCTCGGTTGGTTGTGCATCTTTTTCCACACTTTTTACTTCCACTCAATTTTCTGTTAACATGCTTGGATACAGCAGTCTGTGAATTTTGAGTTGATTAGCTGATTGGCATGTCACCATATTCTAATTTGTTGAGATAATAAATTGGTGGGTTTTTGCTAAATGTGAGCCAAAATCATTACAATTAAAAGAACCAAAGACTTAAACTACTTCAGTCTGTGTGCATTGAATTTATTTAATACACGAGTTTCACAATTTGATTTGAATTACTGAAATAAATTAACTTTCCACGACATTCTAATTTATTGAGATGCACCTGCATAGACTGAACACAATTATAAACGCAACACTTTTGTTTTTGCCCCTATTTTTCATGAGCTGAACTCAAAGATCTAAGACTTTATTCTATGTACACACAAGGCCTATTTAAATATGTGTTAGTGAGCACCTCTCCTTTGCTGAGATTATCCATCCACCTCACAGGTGTGGAATATCAAGATGCTGATTAGACAGCATGATTATTGCACAGGTGTGCCTTAGGCTGGTCACAATAAAAGGCCACTCTAAAATTTGCAGTTTTACTGTATTGGTGGGGTCCGAAACTAGTCAGTATCTGGTGTGACCACCATTTGCCTCACGCAGTGCAACACATCTCCTTTGCATACACTGTCAGAAAAAAGGGTACGGTTGGGGTCCGTTTGCAAACACTTAGGGTACAAATGGTGAAGTTGTACCCTCAATGGGCCATAGTTGCGCCTTGGGGTACTTATGTGTACCATTTAAGGGTAAAAAAGGTACAAATATGTTTCCAACTGTCAGAGGGTCCCTGTTTGGACCATTTAATCCCCAAATAAAGGTACAATCACTCATGTCACAAAAGGAGTAAGCCAAAGTGTATGAAATGGTCACCCAAAATAGATTGAACATAGCAAGATAATCATTTTCATGAGTTGTTGGTTATTTGGAAGAGATGCACAAAATAACCAAATATATTTAAGAGCCCTCGTAACGTTACATCTTTACTGACTAACGTTAGTTCTGAACAGTACACAAGCACATGACATATTATTGATTATGCAGAGCATCAAGATAATAACTTTTAAACATAAAACGAATGTATTAAAGTATGCCTGTATTTTTAATTGTAATTTTAAACTGATATAAGACCCGTTTTAAGTTTTGTTTTTAATTTAGAGTTAGAGAATACATGTACTCATCTTTCTTAGCAAAAGCACAATGTAGACAAAACTATTTCACGTTTATGTAACAATATATGGAGTACTTTGCTTCAAAGTTCAAGGACGCATTTTCGCAGCCGGCATTCTTTAAATTTGTGTCGTCCAATAGGATTGTATCCCGCGCGGTGCATTTTATGCGCGCGAAGAAGAAGAGGTTTGTGCTGTGCACCGTACGTCGGTTATTCGACATCATGACTGTCTCACTTCTGGCGTTGTCGACGGAGGATCTTCTTGAAAAATTGAAAGAAGCTGGAATACGTCACTGAAGACGAAGAACAGAAATTCAGAGGTAAGTTTAGTTTTAAGTAACGTTACTGTGAAAATCCGTTTGTTCCCTTTGGATTCCTGTTTAACTTACTTGACTATGTGTCTGTAACGTTAGCTAGGCCTAACGTTACCTGGCGCGTGAGGGAAACCTTTCTTCGAAAACACTGGCCTGACAAAACCTTCCCATTGCTATTGCATTTTGTTGTTATTACAATTATTTTATTTAGCCAGAAATTAAGACATAACTTAACGTTAACGTTACTCTACTGCGAGAAGGTGCTCGAGACGCTGACAAAACAGCGGTGAAACGGCCATACAAACGGTACAAATCCATCGCGTTTTGTGACTCGGCTTTAACCACAGATTAAAACAATTAGTTTCCCAGAATTGTCTTACTAACGTTAACATTACTCTAACGTTAACTTACCCGTGTTCACTCCGGGCGTGAGCGAACGCCTCTCCTACCTAACGTTAGTCAGTCTGAAATGATATAATTTACGAATATCATCCGTGTTGATTTACACTGTACTGCCCCAGTGACAGTTTTGTACCTTTTTATGAGTGTATGACAAGTTTTCAACTCTGGCCCGCGAGATCCCCTCTCCTGCAGAGTTTAGCTCCAACCTTGATCAAACTGTTTTTATACTGATAAATGTCCATTGAAAAATACATTGATTTTATTGTTGCTGTTTAAACCTCGAGCTCACACTGATCATTCTTATTTTTTTCTTTCAGAAAATTAGGTGGATGGGGAAACAATAGCGTGTGGCCTCACAGAGAACATGATCTTAATATCAGGGTTCGTACGGTCATGAAAAACCTGGAAAAGTCATGGAATTTTAAAACGGCATTTTCCAGGCCTGGAAAAGTTTTGGAAAAATAAATTAACCCACAAAGTTTTGGAAAAGTCATGGAAATTTTGTTTCACAATCTCTGTGTATTTGAATATGTTTTAGTTGATAATATTGGTTAAATTACAATAGTTTCACGCGATCCGTCACGTGATCTTATCTGCGTGGGGTAACGGCGACTCGCAGACGCTGTTGCAGCTAGTATTATGTAGTAAACTCACGCAATGCCAGAAAATGCCGATTTAACAAATATGGCTTCATGATGAAAAGTATAAGGGGTGGCTTGAGAAATCAGGCCCCGTGAGGTGCAAAAGGTACACTGTGCCGTAAAACGTTCGACATTTCGAACACGGGAGAGGGCAGCGCTGTCTAGCCATTCTAAGGTGCAAAGCACCAGTCTGCTGCTGCAGCTGCGTGCTCTCTACAGCTCCCAACCCGATCACCGGCTCTTCACTCGTGTGACTGACGTGACAACCCGCTCCAGCTGCGGTGCTTCCCTTTCAGCCCCTGGGAAAAAAAGATCATTCCGAGTGCCGTGTCCAGAAACGAAACCCTAACTGCAGAGGTACTGTGGGCGCTAAAGGTGGCTAATTGCGTTTATTGTGTTACTTGTGCAATCGTTATTTAAACAAATGGTTATTTTGTATTCTAAACTACAAAGCTTGTCATTTATTTGAGTAAAAATATGCTGTGGTAAAACATTGATTTTTCTTATTATTTAACATGTATACATAGGTGTGACGAGACACTTATCCCACGAGACGAGATTTTTAGACTTTTTTTAAAAATCCTTAATGATTAAATATATATGGGAAAAAAGTATTTTATTCAACTGAAAAACACAAAATGCAAAAAAATGTAGGTGTATTTTTAAATCAACTTGTACTTTATGAAATTAAGCTTATATTTTAATGAATTATAAGCAGTAATAACAACATGTAAACTACAGCTGCACGATTCTGGATAAATTGAGAATCACACTTTTTTATATAAATTGGAGATCACGATTCTCTCACAATTCTGAGAAAAAAAGATTAGAAAACTAAACAAAATAATGTAATTTATTAGTGGGTCTGACAAAATGTTCATTGCTGAAGTCTTTTAAAAATATATTAATTTGAACAAAATAATTAAATTAAATAAATGAAGGAATCAGTGTCTCACTTCATAAAGACTTAAACTATTGGAATCTCCTGAATTAATGATTACATTACAAATACTTTTTAAATGGGTTGTCGTTAACAATACAAGTGGTTATGATGCTTTCATTTTGATCGCTACTGTAGACTACTTATACTTGCTACTGCTACTATTTGATCGCTACTGTAAGTGTTTATACCCAAACTACAAACTTTTATCTCAGTACTTCTTAGGGATGCACTAAAATGAAAATTCTTGGCCAAAGCTGAAGCCGAACAAAATGAAACACTGGGCCGAAGGATGAATACGTTTTTTCGCATTTTTTCCCCCATGTAGGCATAGTTTGTAGTAGGCCTTTAATTTGTTCACCATTGCATAAATTAAATAGCCAAAAGGTGCTTTTAACACTGCAAAATGTTTTCCAAGGATATCGTCATGTTCTCGCGAAGACGCATCGGATCTCACGAGATCTCGTCACATCCCTAATACATAGACATTTCATGAAACATTAGGTCATGAATATTTACCTCAAAGTTATGGAAAAGTCATGGAATTTTATTGGTAAAAATGTGTATGAACCCTGTGTTTACAATGAGTGTAAAAAGTTAACTTTTTTTTTTTAAGTAAAATTGCCACAATGTATGTATCCTGTGTTATGACATTGTGATAGAGCTTAAAACATTCTTCCTGTGAAAAATGCGAGAATGTAATAGTTTTGAATGTTTAATAAATGTGATAAACAGCATTCTGGCCATTTTAAAGTGCTGTATGGAGTACAAATTTGCCATCGAAAGGTACAAAAGGCTTGTCACTGGGGCAGTACCCTCAAAAGGACAAATTTGTACCTTTTTAAAAGGTACATTATGGTACCATAGCACTATAAGGCACAATTTAGTCAGCAGAGGTACATATTTGCCTTTGAAAGGTACATACTGCAAGGGTACAGATATGTACCCATGTGAAAGGGTGCAACAGGTGTACCCTTGAGGGTACTGCCCCAGTGACAAGCCAATGTACCCCTGAAGGTAAAATTGTGCACATTTTTTCTGACAGTGTAGAGTTGATCAGGTTGTTGATTGTGGCCTGTGGAATGTTGGTTTGCTCCTCTTGAATGGCTGTGCGAAGTTGCTGGATAGTGGCAGGAGCTGGAACACACTGCCACACCTGTGATGGATTATCTCAGCTCACTAACACAGATTTAGACAGAATTGTGTACAATATTTTGGAGAAATAGGCCTTTTGTGTACATAGAAAAATCTTAGATCTTTGAGTTGAGCTCATGAAAAACGTGGGCAAAAACAAAAGTGTTGCGTTTATAATTTTGTTCAGTGTATATAGTGCAGAAACCTTTCACATCCTTTCAATCAGGGGCGGACTGGAGCTAAAAAGAGGCCCTGGACTTTCTGGCACAGAGCGGCCCACCACACCCGGTCCGCAACACACCAGACCAAACCACACCATAATCCCACCAGCTAACATATAACACAATTCAGAAATAAAAATGCTATCTATTTTTTTTTTATTTAAATTATTATCATTAACATTAATGAATGATTGGCACTTTTTTACATTATAATTAGTATTTTCTGGTTTATACTATTTGGTCCTTTAGAATTCATTCTAATATGCTGATTTTCTGCTCAATAAATATTTCTGATTATTATCAATGTTGAAGACAGATGTACTGCTTTATGTTTATGGAAAATGTGATACATTACTATTTAGTCAGGGTTATATTACAAACATATATTTTTATTCAACAAGGTTGCATTGAAAGTTATTTATACATATTACAAATTATATTTCAAATACATTTTGTTCTTTAACTTTGTATTCATTAAATAATCATGAAAAAGCTTAAAGGTGCACTGTGTAATATTTAGGATGATCTATAGAGAGAAATGCAATATAATATACATAACTACGTTTTCAGAGGAGAATAAAGACCTTACTTAATAAACTGTTATGTTTGTATTACCTTAGAATGAGCGATTTATAACTACATATACCGCGGGTCCCCTCACATGGAAGTCGCCATCATGTTTCTACAGTAGCCCTAAACGGACAAACTGCTCTACAGAGCGCGTATCGTCACTATGTTGTTCTCGCGAAAAACACAGACACAAGGATGAACAAGTAACAGTAATATTCGCAATGACATTGTTTATTGAATAATTAAGTAAATATAATTCCTTAATTTACCTTTGTAAAGAAACCTCATTGCTCTCTGCGGTCTCAGACGACGCCATCTTAGCCCTGTATCGGCCACCGTAGCTTCTCTAAAGGGAGGGGTGAGCGCGGGACTGAGCCGTTGGTTGCAATTCGCAAACTCAACCGCTAGATGCCGCCAGAAACTACACACTGCACCTATCAGTTTCCACAAAAAATATTAAGAGAAAACAGTTTTCAGTAATGATAATAATGAAAACCATTAGTAATAGGTTAATTGATCACAAATAATTACTGATAATAATTAGGCAGCAAAACAGCATATTATGAGTTCTGAACGAACATGTGACATGAAGACATGGAGTAGGCTAATGATGCTGAATATTCAGCTTTGATCACATAAATAAATTACATTTTAAAATATATTTCATAGAAAACCAATATTTTAAATGTTATATTTTCATATTATTTATTTGATCAAATAAATTACTAAATAAATAAAAAGTCTAAATTATTTCAAATATTTGATCGTTAGTGTGTAAGTTATATAAAACAATGCATGTGAACTAGCAAATTTTATTTTTATTAATATAGTCTATATCACTTTCCTAATCACAGGATTTGAAAGTGAAAATCTTCAGATTTACAATGTTCTAGAGTAAGTTTGATAATGATATTTTACGTTTTTTTTTTTTTTTATTCTTAGACAAGTGAAATTACAGAAGAAAGCCTCGATAGAGATTTATAAACATTCACTCTTATTTTATATTGTGACGCATATCCTGGTAATAATATAAGAAATTCGAAAAGACCAGTAGCCTAGTACTTTGCACCCTTGAAAATGTATGCCTGCCGTTTAGGATTTTTCTTCATAAACAGTTGGCAAATATTGCTGAATTGTCTCGTCATGTTTAGCTGCTTACACCCCAGAGTCAGCTGGCATTCAAGTGGCCCGCAGCTCAGCTCCCTTAACTGTAAATCCCGCCTTCTACACTTTGATTGGATGTTTCAAATATTTTGACATTGACGAGCGCTTTTGAGCCGCTGCACTGAGCCCTGAGCACGCTAAATTAATTCACATTTTTGACTCAAATAAATGTGCAGTTTTTTTTATTATGCAATCATGTACATATCAATACAAACATATACATCTCACAACAGTAGTAAAAAAAGAAAACAACAAAAAACAAATGAAAATAGGTATACGGAGAAAGACAGGGAACAAAATTCAAATAAAACAAATTATATCTTTGCCAGAATTGTACTATTCAAATTCAACTGACATAATGCTTCATAGGTCTTTTTTAGCTTTTCTGTTTCAAATATTGTGCAAAGTAATAACATATTGTTTAATTTCTTTAATAAAATGCTCACAATTTGGCTTAAACATTTCTTTACATGAATATGATACTTTCCAAGTAAAATAATTAGTTGTGTAAGAACATAAATTGTACTTCTAGAATCAATGGTATCTTGTACAAAAACAAATATGAAATCATACATTCCTATATGTATTAATGTTCCAAACATCCTATAAATTAAGTTAAGTTAATTAAGACATCTACTCAAAACAATCTTAAGTATATAAATTTAAAGAAAAGATGAGTTACAGATTTTTTAACAATGCCACAAAAACCACAGGAGTTTTCCATATCCAGTTTGAACCTTTCAAATAATTATTTAAATGGGTAAAATCTGTGTATATTTTAAAATATACCTCTTTTACTTTATTACTGATGAAAAATGTATTTGTTATTGACCATACTTTATTCCACTCAATGGTTTTATTTTTTAGATGACCAAAATACTGTTTAGCATGGCACACAAATCTTCTTTAACAAATTTCTATATCTATTACTGCATTTATCTTTAACAATATTAATATCACCAATACATATTATATCACAATCCAATGGCTGTTGGTCAGCATTAATGTAATGTGCAGAATTATGTAATAATGAAACAAATTTACTTGAAATTGCATCAAAAATAACGGCATAGTATTTTGTTTTGACAGGAATTTAGAATTTATTTAGAAATTATGAATATGACAAAAGCAAACCATGTTCATTAAGCAACTGACTAAATATCCCATTGGCATACCCTGACTGATTAAATATATATTTTTTAATATATAAGATATCTCTATTACTCCACAGAAAATACCGATGTGGTGTGAAATTGTGCTGATAGACTAATTGCCAAGCCAGCAGTGCCTGCTTATGAAAATTCGCCAATTTAATTGGGAAAAAATTAATTTGTAAAAGAAAATTAATACCACCCAAGTAATTTTATATAAAATTTAGGAATATATGCCACACAATATATTTTATTTTTAATGTAGCCTACTCTATTATCCATTTTATTTTAAATACCTCATTGAGGTCTGAAAATGTAACCCTTCAAGACCCCCAAATTATTAACTATTATTTAAAAATATATTTTCCTAGTGAGTTGTTCTATTCCAAATTAAGTCATAGACTGCGTCCGAAACCGCATACTCTCTTGAGTAGGTACTTAATTTCAATAAGTACTTACTTAACGAGTGCTAAAAGAGTACGGCCCTGTCCCAAATGGAACACTTCATGTGCATTTGCGGTCTTACGGACTTACAATAGCCGCCGCGTGCGCGTGTCCGTTAAGTCCACGTGACCGTAGGGTGTCCCATTCCTCATTTTAGCGTTCAGAAGGGTGTGGCAGTTATGTGCCCTTGATCCGCACTTCTGCCGAGCCCGCACTGGGGCGAGCTCCGCAGCAGACTTTCTACCCGACAGTCAAAGCGGCATTACATCACGAAAGTACGGACTCAGAGGAAGACCACGAGGGTTTAGGGTGCCATTTGGGACAGGGCCTATGTACTCTACAGCCAAACCTCTTCGGGATCCGCGATGTTGACGTTATCATGCGATTTATGACGTTATAACAAGAGCAACAACTTATGTTGATAAGTCATAAAAAAGATATGAGCTTTAATTCATCTATCTATAAATATTTGGATGTTGATTAAATTTCCTCATTTTTGGTATTGTAGAAGAAACATATATGCCCTTGTGATTCTAGTATAACCAATATGATTGGCCTATTTCACAATATGGCGACCACAGTAGAAATAGGGAAGCGGTACATCGGGTCGCGCTGCGTCCCGCTACGATTGCCTGGGAATAGCTGTTTTCTCACCATCATTACATTAATTTATTTTTTTTATAAAGTAAAAATAGCCAATGTTGTCCGTTTTGTGGAGCTTTTTTCGGGAAGGCTAAATTATTTTTTGAGAAACAATTTTTTTTATTGTCAAGGTCTGTATATTTGGCAGTTGTCATCGCTAATTTTCAATTTATCACTTGTTGGCTTTATAAATGAATTTCAAAGTGGTTTAATAAAAAAAGTTGTTAACTATTTGTGTATACTGATTTAACTATACTTATATAACCCATTTTCCTCACTTATATAGTGAAATTTCCTTACATCCGATTAGTGGGCACATTTTACAGGCCATTGCTTGTTAAAAATGCTTATAAATCAGCCGAAACATGTTCTATTTATTATTGTTATTATTTATTTAAATCTAGCGTTTTGCATGTTTCTATAATAAGTACGTTTAGTGGTAATGGTTGAGTTATAAAATGCGTAACTTACCTGATATAAAACAGACGCAAGTCTAAGCAATGTCCTCACTAAGTCAAACAAACGTGCTAATAGGGTTAATATATCATGGCACGTGATTAAAAGTGCATGTTTTCTGTGCTTACTGACCTATATTATATAGTAATTTTAAGTTAACCCTTATTCAGTGTTCGGGGGATTTCATGGCACCAAATTATGTTTGCTTTAAAAAAATCCCTTCATTTAAATGGCATGACATTTTAAGATTCAGCTCCCATTATATATACACACACTTAATACATTAAAATTATGTCCGATAGTAAATGGCTTTAGTTGAAATTAAAAAAGAAAAATGTCCCCCAATAAATAGCAGTGGTCTTCCACTACACTATGGCACATTTTTCATTTTAACACATGAATGAAATTGAATTTGACTTAAAACTTTGCTATTCTATAAGCACGTATACAAAAGGCAAATCAATAAACAATACCATATCACATGTAGACTTAAAGCATCAATTAAGTGGGTAATATTATTAAATGTTTATAATTTGCTTACAAAATAACACTAAGAATCAAAAATGCACAAGCAAACGTATGGCCTGGTATAGGCTCTGCACCCCAGTTAAAAAAAAAAGACAAAACCTTTCAAAACTGTTTTATTTTGACAACAGTAAAAAAAAAACTATCATATTACATCTGCAATCAAGTTTCAAAAAAGCAGCTCAGCAGAGGTTCTTCACTGCAATGCTGAGAACTTTGATGTTAATGTTCTTCCTTGTGGTGGCTTCATCCACCCCGATTCTTCACACTTTGTTGCCAGTCCAATGAAAAGGATTGAAAAGTGGACCCAAATGGAAAAACCTCCCTATGGCCTGATAGAAATGTCCTAATGTGGAAGCCATTGGATAGGCATAGGCATCACAAATTATGTTTGTTGAAAAAAAAAAAAATTATGAACTCCTTCAATTATAGGAGTTAAGAAAATGTGGTTGATGTTGCTGGGTAATAAAGAGGAGGAGGATGATATAACTGGATGATGAGGAGGATGTTACAGCAGGTATGTAGATGAGGATGATGTTACTAACTGGCTATCCAGCAAAGCTTGAGTGATGTTGAGGCTTCACACCAGTTCTTCCAGCGCCTTTATTTTTTCATGAAGAGCACCTAATTAAAGAGAATAAAGTAATAAAACATATTAATAGTTTGTGCTAAACATGTTGTGAAGGAATTTTAATATTAATATTTTTGTTTTAATAACTTAATCACATTTCTTCCTTTCCAGGTTTAACATTAGTTAGACAATGTTAACAAAATTGCTCAATGTTGCTTGGACACTTTCCTATTGAGAATGGGTAACATTTCTATCTGGATAATTTAGATCCGTTGTGGGCCCTGTGTCTCACCTGGTTGCCTGTTGACAGCAATATTACCCAAAGTTTTATCAGTATCATCAGCCTTAAGGCCACTAGTATTTTCACCAACAAAAAAGTCAGTTATTTATTTATTTTACTGTAGTGTGTCAGTAGGACATATCAGTTTATGTTTACAAACATTCTTTTTTTCCATTAATTTGCAGGTTAATTAATGGCCAAAATAATGTTTGGAAATATATATATTAATTATTATAATTAGCGCAAAGTTGTTAAATTACAAGAATAAAGTAGCAAATAAGTTTATTTTTTGAATAAAGTTAATCATTTAGAGGAAAATAAAATAATGTATTACATGAAACAATGTGTGTGCCAAATCAGTCTAATTTATTTTTGACTTTTTAATCGCAATATTTTGATTTTATTCTTGTAATTGCTATAGCTTTATTCTCGTGGGGGGTTTTTAGATTATTTTGTTACGTGGCACTGAAATGCTGTCATACTTTTTTATTTCTCACCCATCATTGTTTTAATGAAAATAAATGCTTTTCTGATGTGATTTGAAATTATGAAAAGGAAGAAAATACTTCGCCAAAAGGCAGATTCGAACACGGGTCGATCGCGTCACTTTTACCATCTGCGCCATTAGAGCTGATGATTACTCTCTATCTTTTGTAGTGTTGACTATCACAATAAGAGATATATAAGGTGCCATTAAAGTGTAATATTACAATATACACTGTGAAGTAAAGTGCAACAGAATGCTAATAAATTGTAAATAAAATACTACACAGATATTACAGAATAAACTCTGTAATTCTGTATAATTTTACCTCAGATGAAAGATCATGGCTATGTGCTGTGTTACATTTTACTGTTTTTTTTCCCTCTTATTTTCCACCTTAGCTTTCATACTTTTACATTTTATTAGAGTATTCTGTTGTTAAGTATGCGCATGCGTTTTAATGACGTGTTACGTCACGCACGACGCGAAAACACCTAACGTCATCACGCAATGCAAATTACACACGCATGCGCTGTCACCACGTTAATTCGCATGCGTGTTATAGACATACCATACGTCACTTTGCGCATGCGCGGTAAGCACATATGTGACGTAGATACGTGATGTCACCGCGCTACAGTCTGCAGCAAGGGGTGTCTCCTAAATTTTGCTAACCTGGTGGAAACGGTTGGGAGCTGCATTGCTCCTCGCTGACTGCTACTTGATTCTCCTTCTCTATCCCTCTCTCACTCCTGTCACTCTCAGCGGCAGGCATAGGCTTCTTTTTATTCAGAAACCATAAAATGTCCCTCGCATCATCCTTCCTCTTCATGATTTCTACCTCTGCCAAACATTGTGGTTAACAAAAATCGCTGATTTTAAACACTTCAGTATTACACTTCAGAATAACTTAAGTAATACAATGTTTCCTGTACACTTTGCATTACATTTATTTACAACAATTAATGTCTGGCTGTTTGGTATGACCGAATAGGGATGTAAGTGTCAGACACCATTATCCGTATTACTTCCCTGACCCTGAACTGTGTTAACTAATATGTGAATCCTATATTAAATCTAACTTAGCTGCAAACAAATCAAAAGCTTAGGTAAAAATCCGTCGACTGTCCCGAGTGGCTTTCACGCTGGCTATCGGGCACTCGTCGAGTCCTGAGCTGATTAGCTTTCTAACATTAGAGAAAGAGAACTTAAATGACATCAACCATAATATGCTTTTTTACTTTAAAGTTTTGAATAGGTACTTACCGTAAAGGGGACGAAGACCGTGACTGAAAACACAGCACTAGCAGTTGTACACAGAAACCGTTGAGCAGGTTGATTTTTAAACGACGAACTGACGCAGCGATGACTGACAGGACAGGGGCACTTCAGGGGCCAATCAGATTTCAACTGGGGCCTGTGCCCCTCTGGCCCCACCCCTAGATCCGCCCCTGGTTGTGATTGTTTAGCGGTCCCAGTGAGTTGTGATTGGCGAACAGCTTATGGCGCTTTTCCACTGCATGGTACGGCACGGTACGGTTCGGTACGGTTCACTTTTGGGGGGGTTTCCACTGGGTATTGTACCTGGTACCTGGTACTTTTTTAGTACCACCTCGGCCGTGGTTCCAAGCGATCCGTGCCGTTACCAAAACGTGATGTGTAAACTCTGCTGATCACTGATTGGCCGGAGAGAATCGTCATTACTGCGTCACTGAACTTGCCACACGAGACTCAGAATATACCTGCAAGATTTAAATCAGCACAGCCAGCGAAGGATCGGACGCAACTCTTGTTTGAAGAAACGCACCTTTTTGTATCAACTAAAAAATAGCTGTTTCGTTGTCTGTTGAGAAAGTACAGACGTTCCTCTCGTTGATAGCCGAGGAGCGGATCCAGCGAGAGCTTGATGGGGCGACACGGAATGAAAAAGCCTTATGTAACTTATATACTTTTGAACTTGCTATATTTTCAGAGTATGTCTTCTGTTTATATTTTTACCTTTGTATCTGTGTTTTGCTTCAATTAAAAACAATCTGATCGAATAAGTGTACCTCCAGACTATATTAAATATGTATTATTGTATGAGCACGTAATGAACCTCTTGAAAAAGACAATTGATTAATGCCACGATTATAAAAACCATCACATAAATAAAAAAACAAGGGATACATAGTACATTTTCAAATATTCAAAAGTTTATTGATAATTCACTTTACAGAACACGCTACATGAATAGTTAACTAATCAAGTAAGGCAGCACACCAGCCCTCCTCCTCTACAGCCCGTGGCACTGCCACCAAAGTCTCTGCTGCTGGGGGTAAATCCCAAGCATTCTCATAGTCCTCTCCATTGCTGTTAAAAACATCCACATGTCGAGAATGAAGAACAGAATTCAGTCTCCTTTCTTTGTTGTGAGTTTGTTTGTGGCGCGTTTACGATGATGTCATGGCAGTAGAGGCGGCGCAGCTATAATGACAAGTGAACAATCCCGCCCACTCTAAAGCGGTACTAAATTGCAGTGGTAACGCAAACCGACCCGAACTGAGCCGTACCGTACCATGCAGTGGGGCAGCGTTTCAGTACTGCTCCACCCCTTGCCAAACAACAAGTTCGTCAATATTGCTATATCAATTCAGACCTCGAGAATATTGAACAAGCAACGTGCAGAACCTTTGCACGCACGGATATTGCAAAACACGTTAAAGTGGTAACGCTGTTGTTGTTGTTGTTTTTGGCTAAATCACGTTTTAGATAGGATGTCAACAACAGCTTAAAACAACTGCATTTACTATGCATAGATAAGTGCAACGGTAACATGTGTTATGTTTATTGTTCTTTAATTCTAACATTCTAACATGAACTGCAGTGAAACTAGCTGTTACTGTGCGTTTACACCGCAGGCGGCGATAGCGTCAAAATTCGCCCTGGCCGCCCTGCCAGCAACGCTGTAGAAAGATTTGTGGACGCTCGGCCGCTCTGACGTAGATCGAATGCTTGTCATGTATTTAAAGGAGCCACAAAGCAAACACGCACGTTAATCTTGTGCAGACTGATCACAATTAACCTCATGACATATTTAAAATGTGAAAGAAATAAATTGATTGATGGAAACTTAACAATTATATTTGCATGTTTGCTAACGAAATAAAGTCATTTGTGTGGTGTGGCTTTTGTGTTCATGTTTAATTTCAGCATGTTGTTTATAGGAGAGGTTTACTAGCTTTGGTCTTTAATTAACATTAACGTTCATTTGTGCGCAGCCTACATTACAAACTGTAATGTAATTGGTCAAATTATGTTTTGAGGAAATGAATAGCATTCCCGCAGAAAAACAAAGCGTTCTAGCGCTAAGATGCCTGGGAACTAATGTGGTCATATCCAAAGATTACAGTGCTGCGTTCTCTGGAATCCTCTCGAGCGGAGGACTTCTACATTCCGATTGGTTGCCGCCTAACCGCGTCATAGCTCATTACCATAAAGTTGACCTGATTTCAACTCTCCTGGATGCTCTCATCATCCAAAACGCCCTGCTCTCGCCGCCGGCTCTCATTGAAAATGAATGACTTCCAGCCACTTTGAGGCTCTCGCCGCTTGCGGTGTGAACGCACAGTTACACAGTTGAATATATTTATACCATAGTCCTACAGAGATACTATAACTGGGTGAACGAGACGTGAGTCGTGCAGATCCTTGTGCAAGCTTTTATTAATAGACATGGTCAAAAACACAGACAGGGTCGAACAAATGGCAAACAGGTATATTGAGGGCAAGACAGAGGAGTACTCAAGTACACGGGTGAGGTCTTCAATCGGCAAACAATATCCAGATGGCTTGAAAAGAGGGGTATTCCAGGTACACAAGCAATGGTCCAGGCAGCAGCAAACAGAGTCCAAATGGAAGGCAAAAGGTTAATCCGATATACAAGGCAGAAGGTCAGAAACTAGACAACAAGGCAACATGAAAAGACTAGACATAAACTAAAATAAGAAATGGAAACTAGGAATAGCTCCATAAAGCAGCTGACACTCGGAGAGTAAAAACCGCAGAACAATACAGGAGACTGAACACAAAAACAAACACGGAAAGGCTTGGTAAGTAGCTAACACTAGGAGAATGCTAAACAATACTTGGGAACTAGATCAGGATCTGAGTGTGTTTTATGTAGTGTGTGTAATAGCTCTTAGGTGAGCGTGTGATTGGTGACAGCTGTGTGATCAGTGCATTCAGCTGTATATATGCAATCAGCTGTGTGTGTGTGTGTGTCATCAGTGCAATGGATGATGGAATATACAGTCCAGTGTGATGTGTGATGTGGGAGTCAATATGATGGAGAGGCGATCTCTTGTGGCAGTCGGAAGGCCACGAACCAGATTCGTGACACATACACATTGTGGCGGCATATATATGCTAATTAATTATTTGCCAGTGGGAGGCGCAGTTGGAGTGGGAGAGATTGAGGTTTCCCCTGTAACACCGTATACAAAGCAGCGCTCTGCTCACAAATGCTGCTTTATCAGACATTACATGGAAGATTAAATAAAATGACATCTAAAATTTTCTGAAAACAGTCGTTTTCCATCAGAAATACAGTGAAATAAAAACACCTGCACCGGGTTTCTATTTTGAAATGTGCAGAGCTCAACCAAGCGTTCTCCCCACCCACCAACCATTCGAATTTCCGTAGGCAGGATTTATTTTTATTTAAATACTGGAAAACAATGCTTTATTCCAAACGAGCCATTCATTGTAGTTCTTGAAAAGGGATTTTTTTTACGAAATATCTCCCTTTGGTGTGGACTTTGAGATTTGTAACTTTGTAGATCTTTTTATGCCCAAACATACAGACTACACACTGACTAAAATTACAAAAGTGAAAAAAACAAAAGTACCTGTTAATTAATTTGGGGTATGTGTTACACATACAATTGTAATAAAGTACAAAGTACAACTACTCCTTAGAACAAGACCTTGCATAAAACAGTGTAGCATATTGCTGTTGAAAGACACTATGGGATGCAGTCAAATCTTAAAATATAAAGGAATGTGTGAGCTAAGTTAAATAAGTGCAGTTAGCATGTCTGTGGATGGGGGGATGATCCCTTTGGGTCTTTGGGACTGAGAACTCAACGCCCATTTTTCCCGGAAACAATGGCCCAGTGAACCCCGCAGCATCATTGCTTATAATTGATGTATAGCTTTCTCCTAGTAACAGAGATTCAAGTCACGTTTATTGATGAAGCAGCAGACTGTGTTAGATAACAGCGGTTTTCCAAAGTACTCCTGAGGCCATGTGGCTATATTTAACATTGTAGCATTATGGTTTCTTATGCAATGCCATCTGAGGGCTCAAAGGTCATACACATTTACCTGAGGTTTCCTGCCTTGCCCTACACAGAGTCAGACTGAGATTTCCCTGGATTCCTTGAATCTTTTCACAATATTAGTTTCGGTTTTTGTGAATTTTATTTAATAAAAGATCAAAAGGATTAACAATGCAGATTAATTTTCACAGCCTTGTTTGATCATATTTACCAAGGGTGCCGATATTTTTGGCCATGACTGTATATGGCATAAACATTTCACAAAAAATACTGAAATTGTTCACAAAAAGCTTTCAAAAGCAAACAGTGTCAAACTTTTGTTTATTTCATTCAATTTTTTTTTCAATTGAATACAAAAAAACTTTTCAGTATATTCTCAAGATATTTCATAAACAATGTATCAGTCAATTGCTACATAAAAAAATCAATACAATTATTATTATTATTATTAGTAGTAGTAGTAGTAGTAGTAGTACTATTTTAAATGAAAAGGGCATCACTAACATTTATTCAAATTATAGTGGGTTTTCTTCACCGCCATTGCTGGGAGAAATACTGCCCATCTAGAATGCCCAGAGACAAGCAGAGTGATAAGTCCCTGTTCTGATACTGGTAAAATATCAGCACTCCTGTAAAGCATCTCAGCCTATCAGAATAGAGGACTATATTTATGTTATGTAAACATAATTTGAGAAAAACAGATATTTTTGGGCGATAGCTATTAGTCATACTTGTACCAAATGTTTACTTGCAATACAATACAATCTAAGTGGGTTTTGTTATTTATTTATTAAAAATTTTACCCTGAAAGGGAAGGAGCCATCGGTAAGCCAAATACTGGCTAGCTTTACTGGTTGCAGAAATTATTGCTGCTTTGTTTATTTATTTTGTATTTATATATTTATTATAGAAATATAGAGATGATGTTGTTTTTAAAATTTGTAGGCAGTATGAAAAAATGTCTTCCAAGCATGTTACTCCGTAATTATCGTGACCACATTGATTTTTCAACACTAAATGACATCTAAAGCATTGATGCAATTCATCCCATATTGACAGATATTTAATTGATATCATTTTAAAAGCTAACTTTTTCTCAAGTAAAAAAAAAAAAATAATAATAATAATATCTATAAATACACACTGAACTAAAGTTAAACACTGACATGACCAGCAACGTTTGCATTGCATATAAATTAACACTATTTAATATACATACAATATCCACTGTCTCACAGTAAGAATTCATTGCTTTGGCAGTAGAAAATAAACTTTAACAATTGAAGTCTCTGGATGGCAGTATTCAATGTTTATGGTCACTCATTGTTGTGGTCCACAGGCTGTGCTGGATTGAGGTACTGGTCAAACTCACTGCGGTCAAGCTGGTCCAACATGTCCGATCTAACTTGTTCTAGGTAGAACTCCAGAGAAGGTCCACCCAAACACAGTACACATGCACATACCTCCGTTCCCCATCGATTACAGAGTTCAACCCCATTCTGCTGCATAGAATGCTGGGAATACAACAGCGACTCTGAGTAAGTAGCCAGAGGTAGATGTACAGAAGGAGGGTTCAGTAATGTTGCACCATCATGGAACATCATGTTTCCATTTGATGATGTTGCTTCAAAGTGGTATGATGAAGAGCGGTTTTTGAATGAAAACCCACTGTGTGGGATCTTATAGGAGTTTATCTGATTGTGTGGGATCTTATAGGAGTTTATCTGATTGTATGGTTTCTGTGCGACTTGACCTTGTAACATATATCTAAGGTGAAAAGAGGCATTTGGAGAACTGACAGTCTCATTTGAAATCGTCTTGCTGCCACGCTTGTTGCACTTTCGTCGACGGGGCCGGTATTTGTAGTTGGGATAGTCAATGGTATGTTGGATTCGTAGTCTTTCTGCTTCTTGCATGTAAGGACGCTTATCTGCCAGACACATGGCCTTCCATGTCTTACCTATAACAAAAACAAACAAACAAACATTTTTTTTAGTTTAAACAGGCTATGCATAAGTTACATATACTAATATTACTGATATTAGTATCTGATCATTTTATTTCTGTCTTCATATACAAAAAAAATATCACATTCATATTACACTAGGCTATTACAGTTATAGCCAACAGAATGTTTTAATTTAACACAAGTAATTACAGAAAAAGTGTCGCACTCACCAAGTATTTTACTGAGGTCAGTGTTCTCCAGGTCAGGGTTTAGCTGTGCTAGGCGTCTGCGCTCCTCTTTAGTCCAGATGATGAACGCATTTAGAGGACGTCTCACTCGAGTTTCCACGGGCGCTTTCGCTTCAGGGCTTGAGCAGCAGGATTCCGACTCTACCGACACCGGGCTTGATGGACTCGACACGGGGCAATGAAACGTCCTACGCGGCTCTTTCTGCTGATGTGTCACGTAGTGGCACTGTTGATTCTCAAGCATCATTGTGGGGTCCATTTCGAATTCGGGGAGTATCCGGTCGTGATACATTCTGTTCTGCCTGGTGAGAAGTTCACCCTGGTACACCTCAAAGATCAAGCGGGGCTTTAAAAGGATAGCGGACCAATGGGGGCGCAGAGGAGTGGATTAAAGGTGTGAAGCGCCAGAAGTTTCACCTTGGTGATAACGCTGATGTCCCTGTTGCGAACGAAATGTGTATATTAAAAAAAATATATAATAAAATAATAATATAATAAATTTTTTATATATATATATATATATATATAAATGTATAAATCTGTAGACAGGTATCAAAACATCGTGAATTTCCATTAAATATCCCTTGTCGAAAAAAGGGATGTTCATAGACTGCTAACAGAAAAAGCAGCTAACAGAAACAGAAATAGCTAACTGAAACCATAATTTAGAACCATTCATATAGGCTAAATTCAAATCCAATAAAAAAACGAATACGTTTTGATAAACCTAAAGCCAATAAATTAAAGTGTATCCATTTTTTTTAAAATAGGAATTAAATCCCATTCTCAATACTTTGTTTATACCGTCCAACAGACAATTGTTCATTAAATGTTTCATAAAGTGAAAATAGAACGTAGGATAGCCTATATAATTGCATACAAGATCAAATCACATCGCATTATAAACTGTAAGCGTTGCCTTTAGTACCCTTCTTCTTCCGGAAATATATAATTTAAGCTCCACAAAGGTATTTATCTACAATGCACGCCTTGGTCTGTACAAATTACAAGTATGCACGATACAGGATGCACTGCAATTATATGAATAAAGCCCGCTTCGATCATTTTTTTCAAATTGTATAAGAAGCCTATCCCAGGGCTGGACTGGGGTAAATGTCGGCGCTGGACAAATCCAGCCCATCTGGCCCATGAGTTCCTCGTGCATGTTTGGCTGGGTCATAGGGCCTTAGATTGGAGTAAATAAATTAATAAAACATACGGGACAGAAACAAATAATGATAGATATTGCTGAATTCTCAGCAAATACAACAAACTTAACTTTGTCACATAGAAAGACAATTAGTAAAGCCAATATTTTGAGCTAGAACGCAGAAACTTTACTGCTATTAAATTATCTCATTATTTCCTCACTCTCATGTCGTTCCAAACATGTACGACTTATTTTCTTCTATGGAACACAAAAGAAGATATTTTGTAGAATGTTACCAAACCATTTTGGATATACTCTTGGTATGGACAAAAATGTCTTGAATTTCTTAAATTATCTTATTTTATGCTCCACAGAGGAAAAACATTTATACTAATTAAACATTTGTAAATAGATAACACTTAATTTATATAAGACACATATCTTTAATCAGGCTCTATTGAATTAACATTTGTGACCCTGGACCACAAAACCAGTCTTAAATCGCTGGGGTATATATATGTAGCAATAGCAAAACTTATATTGTATGGGTCAAAGTTATCGATTTTTTTATGCCCAAAAATCATTAGGATAATAAGTGAGATCATGTTCCATGAATATATTTTGTACATTTCTGACCGTTAATATATAAAAACTTCATTTTTTATTAGTAATATTCATCTAAGATAATATGTATCTAAGAACTTCATTTGGACAACTTTAAAGGCAATTTTCTCAATATTTAGATTTTTTTTGAACCCTCAGATTTCAGATTTTTAAATAGTTGTATCTCGGCCAAATATTGTCCGATCCTAACAAACCATACATCAATGGGAAGCTTATGTATTCAGCTTTCAGATGATATAGAAAGTCTCAATTTCGAAAAAATAACACTTAAGACTGGTTTTGTGGTCCAGGGCCATATTTTACTTCAGTTAAAAATAATTATAACTATTTGTAATTTGTAATAAAAAAATATTCCACAATAACATTCCACAATATTTCATATAAGTAATCACAGTAATATTTATAATACATGCATTCATCCAAAACAATATGCTATTTGTGCAGTGTTAATAACAGCAAGTTAAATGTATATGGTGCTGAATTGACAAGCTTAATTTTGTAGGCTATTGGCTTTTTTAATTTACCTAGTAATGCCGTTTACATTGTTGCGGTTGCTTTCAGCATAACTACAGAACCTTTAACGTTCTCATTTCACACGACTGTATAACACAATTCTGTGTCATATCGCGCTCTGCTTTTAGGATCTCGGCAATTCGTACATAATTTACGAGGTGGCGAATTCGTAGCCTACTAATTCGTACCACCTCACTTGTATACATTCATACGATTTTTGCTAAATCGTACGTATTTTATGAGTTGGCATTTCGTATGAATTTGTACGAATGACCTACACCTAACCCCACCGCTAAACCTACCCGTCACTGGGGTTTAGACAAAACGTACTAAATCGTACGAGTGAGAATTAGCCACCTCGTAAAATATGTAGCCTACGAATTGTCGTGAGATAGCGTTGGTAGCGCCGCTTCACACATGTGGAGTAGCCTATTTGCTTTTTTTTCAGTTTCACATGGGCTGTAATTTAAAAACAGCGCCTAATATGGGGAAGGTCCTAGATAAATCATAAAAACAACTAAAGATGCACAGTCGTATTTGTTTATTTTTATTTATTTTTTTTCTTGAGTCAAAAATTCTGCTTTTGAATAAAATGTAGCCTATTTAGACACTTGAAGGAAAATCCTGATATATAGGCTAGTTGTAGACCTAATACACTATTTTATGTACATTTGAAATTATACAATATTCATATCATACACTAGACAGAACTGTCATTATATAATTGGCTATATTAAAATCCCCCACACACTGCCTAACAGACAACTGAGCTCAGAGACTTTGCCACAGGCAAGTCTGATGCACCTGTTGCCCTTGTGTTGTGAGAGACTCGGGCTGATTGTAAATGCCCTCGGGCAGGGCAGTAAGCTATGGCAGCCATAATAGAATCATGAAAAGCTTTGACACCTTGATTAAACACAGACTCGTCTGATCAGAAATAGCCGCGCTGTTAATTCAATGACGGCAATGATCAAGGTTTAGATTTTATCGTCTAGCCCATGAAGCAGCGAAACCGGCGGCCTGCCTTTGACAAAGCTATAAGAGAGAGCTGTTCATTAATCGATACGATTTGAGAATAATACATGTTAGACAGTCTAATGGTACTGGAGCTAATCAAATTGAAGTCGAGCGTCTTGTTTTATCATTTGGCTCACAAGACCCACATGATTGAGTAGGCCTATTTGTTAATTGGAGACTAATTCGATCTCCTGATGATTATGATGAAACGCTGTTAAACTTTAAAGTAATCTTACAAATAGCAAAGGTATATGAGGGTAGGCTGCCTACATCATACAAGACCTCCGTAACAACATTAAAATTTCACTAGAATGAGATTTAAATGACATCATTTTATTTACTTGTTTCGTTTTCTTTTGATATTGATTACATACATCTATTAAAATGCGGTGCAGATTTTGAGTATATTTTAGCGTTTAATTATAAGATTAAATAATAATACAAAATAAAAAAATATGATGACACGGATCGAAAAGCTGTTAAACTTTAAAGTAATCTTACAAGTAGCAAAGGCATATAAGGTAGGCTATACATCATAAAAGACCTTCGTAACAACATTAAAAATTCACTAGAATGAGATTTAAATTACATAATTTTTTTATTTATTATTATTATTATTTTTTTTGATATTGATTATATCTGCCATCTATTAAAATGCGGTGCAGATTTTGAGTATATTTTAGCATTTAATTATAAGATTAAATTATAATATATATATATATATATATATATATATATATATATATATATATATATATATATATATGATGATATTATTAAAAACCTGCTGTCTTTTGATGCCAAACTGGGAATACACTTAATAGGATGTAAAATTTACATTTGAATCATGCGAAATAGCACTACACCAATAAACATAAATCTTTTGTGCATTAATGCTTACACTAATAAATCATTCCTTTCTTCTGAAAACTTTGGTTGTTCACACTAGCTTACACTGTCAGATTTACGACTGGAATCCACATCCGAGAATAACATCGCTTGCGCTGGGCTGCGCTGTTAAGGGTGATAATGGGGTTAGTTAATTCGTTTGAGCGACTCAGCGTGAATACAATAATGTTAGTTTCGGTTGTTTTCGATTCAAAGTCCAAAATCGTTTTAGAGTTATTGTTTAAATTTAGCTTAAACGCAACGGATCTCTGTATCCAATAAATTCAGACTTACATAGCTCACTATCTGGCAAACCTTTTATTCTTGTTTACAGTTTACATTTATGCATTTAGTAGACGCTTTTATCACAGCGACTTACATTCAGGCATTCAAAGCATTCAGTTATACATTTTCATTAGTATCTGTGTTCCCTGGGAATCGAACCCACAACCTACTTTTGCTGACGCAATGCTCTACGCATGCTCTAGCCACACAGGAACACGTGTATTCTGTGTGATAGTATATATTACTGGTGTATTGTATTACTGGTGTATGATCATAAATGTGACCCAACTCAGGTACAACAGCCAACCTCTGTTGTGCCTGAGTGTGTGTTAATTCATATCTATAAAATATGTGATAGTATTGAGCTTGATTGTATTAATTGTCCTTATTATGTGAACGGGTATATTGTCATGAACACACTGTTACCTTGTATCATTCAGAAAAACAAAGAAGAAGAAGAAGAAGAAGAAGAAGAAAAGCATCCTCAGTGATTAAATTGTGAATACAGAAGCTTACATACAGTGCTGTCTGATGGAGCGCATTAAATGCCCATTGTGTACCTAGTATTGTATTGGCTCAGCAGGTAGTGGAGACAGATAACTGACAGATAACAAACAGTATTCAATTCGCCCAGTCTCTCTCCCGCTTCTCTTCTCCATCTCTCGTATTCTCTGTTAGTCTGTCAAAGTGAACACACACACATATGTGAATGTATTGCCCATGCCTCCTCCTCAAACAGAAGTCTGGTCTGCAAAGCCCCCCCCCCCCCCCCACACACACACACACACACAGCCAACACACAATGTATTACAAGACCCCTGTGGGGACTCCATGCTTACAGTGCCCTCATTAGTGAAACACAATGGCACCCGCCTCTTAAAGATAACTCAAGTAACAGAATCAACAGAATCTCCATAGATGACATGATCATTTAAAATGATGATGTAATTTATACATATATTCCCTATAAACGGACAATGGGATGCTTAAAATTAGAATCCAGTAGACTAGACTAAACTGTTTTTTTTTCTTCTTCTTTTGTTCTATTTAATCTAATGAGAGAAATGGCATACATACACAATCCTTTCTCTGATATGGTATGATTCTTTTTACCCCTGCAATGGCTAGAACCCAATACATCAGACCATTTTTCTAGCTAGGGTCACACAGAGTGGCTAATTGTTTTAGTGTATATGCATATGTGAAAGAGACAGGAATGTTATAACTTACAGGTTTTCAGTGGTAGCCTATTTGATTGTCTTCTTTGGTATGTGATAAGACTGTTATCAGTGCTATCCATTGTTCACATCTCAGCAAACTGTGATCAACTAACTGTAAGTCACAGCAGGCAATGTATTATATTCTGCTCTTATCTAACACCTACATATCCCATAGACATTTGTTTTCAGGCTTACTGCTTTTGACTTTGACTATTCACTTTTATAAGACTTATTTTGGTTAGTAAAACCCTCACTAAAGAGTAGTCATATTAATATCCTCATAATGTAACAATTTAAATTTCCCTATTGTTTGTCTACTATCAACTGAATATCCAAAGTGGTTTAAATATAAATTAAAGTATTAATAAAATTACTGAAACTTCTTCACAAAAGGACCATGTCTTTTTTTCTGCACACTGTTACTGCATCTATTTTTAGAAAATAATAATAAACTGTTTTGAAATATAAATATATTAGACACCAATATATTAGTAAAAATTACTTTAAATCTCGTATGAAGACCTCAGATGACCCAACACCTTTGAAAAATTGACACCCCCCACCTCTTCAGAACAACCCTGGATGATTATACAAAATAAATATGTTTTCATTGCTTTAAAATGCACATTAATTTTGCTTAAATGCATATTTGCAAATACTGTAATTTGTAGCATCTTCCAGTTGTATTTTCTGATATAATCTCATAAAAGACAATGTGTGGTGTTGTAACATACATAAATAAACATACATAAATAAAATAAATGTGAACTAAACTGAGTTGAAAGAGCCAATGCATTGTTCGTAACAGTACCATTTTGAAGTTCTAGACACAATCTGACAATACAGTTAGAAGAGCCATTGTAATTGGCTATTGGCCCAATTGGCGATGCTATATCTCAGCTGGCTATAAGAATGCTAAAAGTTATACCGGGCCTTATTTCCAAAGGAATCGACTGTTAGCATGCAAAATTGCAGACATTTTTACTGTAGATTTTAACATAAAAATGTCTGAAATTTTGCATAGTGACTGTCAAGTGCCTTGTGAATAAGGCCATAGTGGAACTTTTAACGCACCCTCAAAGGCAGCTGAGATACAGCGCCTCCAATCGGACCAACAATGCAATTGCTCCTGTTACTGTATTGTCATATCTGTCAAATTCATTGGTCCATAACTTCAAAATGCTACAGTAAAACTATCTGAAGTTTTGCATGGTGACAGTCAAGTGTCTTGAGAATAATTCCAAAGTATACATTTTAAAACACCCCCAAAGTCAGCTGAGAGATAGAGCCTCCAATTGGGCAAATAATGCACTTTCTCCTCTTACTGTATTGTCATATCTGTCAAATCCATGGCTCCATAACTTCAAAATTCTCCAGAAAAAATGCCTGCATGGTGACAGTTAAATGCCTTGAAAATAAGGCACCAGCGAAAAAAATTATGCAACCTCAAAGCAGATGAGATAAGCCGATAATAATGCAATTTTATATTTTTTGTGAAAAAAAATAATATATTTTCTAATTGTATGTTATTGTATTGTAATTTATGTCAAATTCACGAGTCTATACGTTCAGAATGCTACAGTAAAAATGTCTGAAATTTTGCATGGTGACAGTTAAGTGTGTGGGAATAAGCCCCCATATAACCTTTTATTGCATTCTAAAAGCCAGCTGAGATATAGCACCTCCAACTGGGCCAATACGGCAATGGCTTTTCTAACTGTATTGTCAGATTGTGTCTTCTTCAAAATGGTACAGTAACCAACAATCCACTGGCTCTTTCAACTCAGTTTAATTCACACTTATTTATAAAACGCTTTTCATAGTACATGTTGTTTCAAAGCAGCTTTACAGAAAAAACATGTTTCTGTTACAACACTACAATAGTCTTCTATGAGATGATATCAGAAATTACAGTTGGAAGATGCTACAAATTACAGTATTTACATATATGCATTTTAGCAAAATGCATGTGCATTTTAAAGCAATGACAACATGGTAATTTTGTATAATCATGCAGAGTTGATGTTCTGAAGTCCTTGGAAAGGTAGGTGTCATCTATTCAAAGATGTTGGGCCATCTGAAGTCTTCTTAAGAAGCTGGATTAAAGCTGGAGCTGCTTTTCTTACAGCCATTTTCACTGATATGTTGGTGTTATTTACATTTTAAAATAGTTTATTCTTTTCTAAAAAATAAACAAAGTAACAGGGTGCCTAAAACGCGTGAATAAGAAAAAAAACTACACAGTCCCTAAGTTGAGCTGATGACACGTTCAGTGATTAAATAATATATTATATCAGTGTTTTATATATATATATATACACAGCAGGTAAAATAAGTATTGAACCCATCACCATTTTTCCCAGTACATTTCTAAAGGTGCTGTTGACTGTGACTGAACACATGAAACAAGGAAGGTTCAAAAAGGCATGGAAAGCAAAGACACCAGCTGAAATCTATCAGTATTTAGAAAGCAATCCTGCCCCTTGGAAATTATTTAGCTGGTTCAGTCCCAATGCCTACCAGGATGATGAAGATGAAACAAGTATGGACATTTCAGCGAGAAAATAATCCAAAACCCACAGGAAACTCTCAATGGGTTTCAGAGAAAGAAAATAAAGCTGCTAGAATGACCCAACCTTGAATCCAATAAAAAAAACAAGAACTAAAGATCAAAGTTCATAGAAGAGGCTCACAGAACCTTCAAGATTTGAAGACTCTGTGGAAGATTTGAAGACTGTTGTTCATGCGGCACGTTTCTCCACGGAGGCGTCTTAAAGCGGTCATTACCAACATAGGCTTATGTACAAAGTATTAAATGAATTTCAGTAGTAAACTATTTTTTCCCTGTGTCATACCGACATCTGGAGAACATTTCATGTCAACAGCACCTTTAGAAATATATTTACTGAGAAAACTGGTGTCAGACCTGTATCCCCATTTCTTGTGTCTCTCTTCCTCTTGTGCCCATATATGGTCCTTCATGTCCTCGTTCTGTCATCATTAGTTCATGAGTCCCCATCTGTGTTTGATTACACCTCACCTGTTGCTGTTTTCCCTAATTACGTTCTATGTGTTTATAAGTCCTGAGTTTCCCCTGAGTCTGTGTCCGTTCACTCGTCTATTATGTTGTGTTGCCTATATTCTGTTCATTAAAAACTGTTCGACTTACCTGAAGTCTCCAGGCGTCCTTCCTGCACGACACGACCCTGACAACTGGTGATGTGTTCAATACTTATTTAGTTATTTTGCAGACGCTTTTATCCAAAGCGACTTACAATTGGGGAATACATAAAGCGAGTAATCTTGAAGAGGCAAACAGACAGAGGAAGTGCTCGTACACCAAGTCTCAGGCATTGTTCAAATAAGTACAAGGGAAGGAGAGGAATATAAAGAAAAAGATGAAGATTTTGAAAAAGTGAAATATTTTTTTTAGGATGAAGTCTTTCCGGATGGGGGTGGGAAGATCATTCACCAGAACATATTTATATATGTGTGTGTATATACCCTTACAATTATTTTATTCTGAAACAGCCACAAAAACCACACTGTCCCTAGTTAAGCATGAAAGAAGTGTTTTTGAGAGATTAAATTTCGGTATATAGGCTAGTTTATAAATTTAAATTAGGCCTACAAAGTCAAGGCACGCAGATGGCCATGAACACAATGCGCAAACATTCACTTGTCCTCTCAATACAGCAAAATCCTCTTTTTAGTAGGCCTATAATAATAAACTAGCCTATGTATCAAATTTAATCTTTTAATTGCACCTAATGTATCTTAATACATTAATCCATATGAAGTGTTTATGGTTTTCTATGGGAGGATCTTTTTTTGTTGTCTTTTTTTCTCTATCACATATTTTAGTAAACATCATAAATTATGTATAATTTGAAAGCTAAAAACTTAAGAATTCGTCTTTTTTATTTTTAAATCAGATATTGAGTTACCATGGAAATGGTGCTTAAAATCTTTTAGCGGTCTGCCTTAGTGGGTGGAGTCAAGTGTCATACAAAATGTATTATGGTCTATTAGAATCAAATTTTTCTAATCTTGCCAAAATACATAGTCTGTAAGGTCTGAGTCTCAATATTCCATATTTGGTGGTTATTTATTGATATAAGTAATATTGACAGAGAAACTTAGACATTTGGAACAGAAAAATGGATAACATTTTTTTTTTAAATCTATGAAGTTTTGATGGCACTCAGTGGCTGTTTGTGGTATAACGCCCTAAATAAATTCTCACAGGAACCTCTTTTTTTCATCTCACCTGATGACCCCAATGAAGCTGAGACTTCTTTACCTATACCCTCCCCCTCTACTCCTGGTACTACCACTCAATATGCTCAATTTTTCACACTTATCTCAGGCAGGTGCAATATGGGGATAGTAGCATCTACACTCTTAAAAATAAAGGTGCTTCAAAAGGTTCTTCAAGCGATGCCATAGAAGAACCATTCAGTCAAAGGTTATTTAAAGAACCATCTCTTTCTTACCTTTTTATAATCTGAAGAACCTTCTTCCACCACAAATAACCTTTTGTGAAACAGAAAGGTTCTTCAGATGATAAAGGTTCTTTATGGAACCATTTAGACAAAAAGGTTTTTCTATGGCATCGTAAATAACCTTTATTTTTAAGTGTAGTCTTTAAATGTAACTATATCAACTTCAAATTTGGAACATAAATTATTTAGAGATAAGTCTTTAATTTTATAGCATTTTTGGATTCTAAAATATTTAGTAAAATATTTATTTTAAATAAAATAAAAATGGTAAAGTGCATTTTCTTTACAGTATATTTAAACTTCTATATTTTTTAATTACTGCAGATTGTCTTCTTTAAAAAAAAGAGTACAACCTTAGGTCCGTATTCCAAAGTGTTTATGAATTATAACAATTTAAGTTTGGAGAGTGCACTTTCACGTCTACTTGTAGGTTCAAAAATGGGGGATGGCACTCAGGGGTTTAAATTGGACGGTGCCATATAATTTTAACTTTATCTTTAAAATCAATTAAATATTTTTAATATTTCAAACACATTCTCATGTAAGCAGACAGATTATGTACATTTTCAACATGTGAACAAAAATTCCTCACGCAATATTACCAAATGTTCATCTGACAGAGGTGACAGACCTGCAGAGCTGGAAACCTAAATTTGTAGTCATTTTAACTATCAAATTGATTTTAATAATGCATTAGTACATTTTGAAATTAACATGAACTAAGATTAATAAATGCTGTAGAAGTTATGTTCATTCTTGGTTCATGTTAACTAAAGTAGTTAACTAATGGTATACGCAATATAATATCAATGAAGAAAAAAAGTTTTCCTGCTTAAAATTGGACACTATAACAATATCAATAAACATAAAAAATTTTTTTTAAGTTTACCAAAACATTATAATCAGTATCGTTTCAAAGTAAAAAAAAAGAAAAGAAAATCATCATATCCTTCTCCTAATATGCACCTTATCCTTATTAGCATGCACATACACACATAAGCATATGCATGTAAAATCTCCTTCACTAATGACACCTCATTTGCTTGTGAAAGCTGAGGAAGAAATTTCTCTTAACAGAAAAATCATAATATGTGTAGATATAGCATGTCAATTTCTATTCTTACATAATTACAAAATCGTGCAAAAATGCTAATACATTTAGATAATTCTAATTATTTCCTTACAAATATCATATACTTGTATTCTAGCCTAGTTTGCCTGCATGGCCTTATGTGATTCCATTATGGTAGAATGTTGCCTTGAGGCAACATGCTGTTTTTTTTTTCTTTTTTTTTTTTCTTCCTATGATACATTTGATGATATATTACGTACATTTTTGGAAAATACTTTTTTTACTTTCCATTGTATGTGACTAAGATTTTTTTGCAGGCAATTATATGTACAAAAATGTAATATATATATAATGCACTTTACATTGGACAAAATATAAAGTCATGTGACATGTGCATGTCCTGAAAGTGGAAACAAAATGGACCCCTGTGGGTGATGTGACCCCTTTTTTGTATTTCCATTTATTAGTAAATAGGTGTGTTCGACTTCATGCAGTGCTGTGCAGACTGATCGGTGGCTGATTTGAAGCAGTGCATGCTGGTTAGACATTTTGCCCATCTTGAGATGGTGCCGACGCCATGTCACTGTCAGGTGGGGCATCAAAGTACCGCGATAGCACTCTGAGAGCACCCGGCTGAATTTTAGCCGGTGAAGTTTCTCTAGAGCGGCTGCGATGATGACACAGCTGTTTCACGATTCACCAAATGCACCACATGACAAAGATGACGTGTGTTTCGAGTTTATTCTAACATCTTCAAATTCCAATAATGCTCACAAATCTGTTTTTTTAGAACAATAAAAGCTTTTTTACTGTAGCTGGAATGATGAGTCACATTTATCAAAAAAAACACAAAAAAAGCAAACTAACCCCCACTTTATTGGTATGAAATTGTATATGTTTATGTTAAACTTTATTCTTGAACAGACGACACCACATTAAGCAGTATAAAAAAGTGTTTCTAGCCCCTTTTCCACCACAGGAACTTTACCCAGGAACTAAGGACTTTGGCCCGGTACTCAGTGTGTTTCTACCACAAGAACGTACTCGGTTACTATCGTAAACCTCGGTTCCCGTCGAGAGACGCTGTATGGGGAAAACATATTTTTTCCTCTTCAACTGAAGCCTATTTCAATCACGCAGTTATAACTGCACATTAATTGCTTCATTTAGGATAAAAAAATTAACTAATCCAAGGCGGTGGTGAGCGAGCCAATGGCTATTCAGCCCGCCATCCTTCCTTGAAGGAAGCCACATGACGCTGAATTGTGGTGGCTCGCTCCGCTGAGACAGTAGCTGTCATCTGCACCGAGTCAATAACTGTACCCAGGAACAATACCCGTTGGCTGGGTGACAGTACGCTCTTGGCAAAGTTGACCCTGAGCCCCAGGCAGTCTAAGTGGCTGAGGAGGAGGGTCCTGTGCGATGTCAAAACTGCCTGCGACTGGGCCAAAATGAGCCAGTTGTCGAGGTAGTTGAGTATGCGGATTCCCATCTGTCTCAGAGGGGAGAGAGCTAAATCCATGCATCGTGTAAAAGTGCGGGGAGCCAGGGACAGCCCAAACGGCAGGACCTGGTATTGATAATTGATAAGCCACCCCTTTGAATGCGAATCGCAAGAATCGCCTGTGATGGGGGCTATATAGATGTGAGAGTATGCATCTTTCAGATCCAGCTACATAAACCAGTCCACCGGCTGCTGAGGCTCTGTGGATCGACGCCGGATGGCTGCAGGGGATGACCGAGTCTGCGAGCTGGGCGCTGCAAGAGGTCCTAATCCGGCTGCTGAGGCATTTCAACAGTGGATCCCGGCATCAGCGAAGAGTCAGCAAAGAACGGAGTTCGTCGCTGAAGAGAAGAAATCTGAGTTGCCGTGGCTAGAGCAGCTGATTAAATAGTCAGACACCCCTCCCATTTTGGCGGGCTATGGCATGCTGAATAGCCATTGGCTCGCTCGCCACCGTTGTTGATTGGTTCATTTTTATATCCTAGATAAACCAATCAACGTGCAGTTATAACTGCGTGATTGAAATAGGCTTCAGTTGAAGAGGAAAAAATAGTTTTTCCCATTTTTCTCTCGGCACAGTTTTTCTCTCGGCACAGTACAAGTATAATCTCGAAAGGGAACCAGGATCTAAATAAAGTTCCAGGTATAAATTTGCCCCTCAGAAAGTACCTGCTCGCGAGGTAATACTTTTTCAATGGTTTGGAACTTGAGCGCTGAGCATGCTGATTGGTTGAGTTCACGCAGCACTGTTTTCTACCTCCATATTCACATAATTTATTTTAAATATTACTGTTATTGTTTCATGAAATGTAGTTTTAATATTATTTCAGGCAAGAATGTAGTTGTTTAAAACTCAAATCTGCGGTTTATTTATAAAGACAGCGCCAATTTGAAAATGTGCTTCGCCGATTTCGGAGACGTGTGCTCCACATGATCACTGGGCGCTCAGTGCTCATGTATCCCACTGAGAGGAGCATAACCTCGGCTAGTCCTTCTGATATTTACCGCTTGCTCTGATGTCTCTGTAGTGGTATAATTTGCTGGTATAGTGACATAATTCGCTTTTGGTAAATCTAACAGGTAATCTTTGGTCTTTAAGTGAAGTGATGTGTGGCCAAGTATGGGGACCCATACTCAGAATTTGTGCTCTGCATTTAACCCATGCAAGTGTACACACACAGCAGTGAACACACACCCGGAGCAGTGGACAGCAAATGCTGCGGTGTTCAGGGAGCTGTTGGGGTTTGGTGCCTTGTTTAAGGGTCTCACCGCAGTCGTGGTATTGAAGGAGG